>BGPR01020208.1:0-22465 GCA_013235015.1 Araneus ventricosus
TTTAACATTCTATGGATAAATAGATATTTCTCGATTAATCAAGTATCAAGTGAATTTTAACATTCTATGCCTAAATAGATATTTCTCGATATGCGGATCTCTTAATCTTTCCCAGAATCGCAAAAAATTAAAAACTTGATGACATGACTCTTCAAACATCGAGAATAAATGATGCAGCACTGACAAGAAAAATGACCGAAACGATGTTGCATGTTTTAATTTTAAACCAGTCATCAAGGAACATAAAGAAATCCTCTTCAATACTTTTTTGATGAGCAAACTGCGAAGACCAGAGAAATAAATTCTCTGAGCAACATTACCATCTTTTTTCTTCTTTGACAGCCTATCATTTGCTCGCCATCTAACGGCGCAGGAATAAATCAGTCGCGTATTTTGAAGAATTCCGCCTGCGCCAATTGAGTTCCAGTCTTAACGAGCTCTATGCGTGCGCTCCGGACGTTATTGGTCGAAGATGCTAATAAGAATTTGTTTGCAAATCATCCTTCACTCTAGGGTTGAAGTTACGTTTTGGCGATTTTCTTTTTTATTGCTACTTTAAATTATGTTTTTGCGGACAGAAAGATTTTTTTTTGGGAAGGTAATGGTTTGTTTAAACAGTCTTGCAAAAAATCAAAAGTATCTAAATTAATTTTTTTTCTGACTAAAGGTGGATTTTGGACTGATGAATGGATGCTCATAACGCATTAGTTCGAGCAGATTTTTTAACGTATCCTGGAGTTAATCTTGAAGTTCATTCTCATCAATTTAGTATATTTTGTCTTACTTTGGTTTTTATTGTTGTGAGGGTTTTATTGTTGTGCGGTTTTTGTTGTTGTGCGGTTTTTATTGTTGTGCGGTTTTTATTGTTGTGCGGTTTTTATTGTTGTGTGGCTTTTATTGTGTGCGGTTTTTATTGTGTGCTGTTATATGATTGCAATCCGTATAATATTGGTGAAGATGCTTATATGAATTGGTTTGTAAATCCTTTTTTATGTAGAGTTGAGTTATAATTAGGGTTAATATAATTTTTTTAGTCGGTAAGTACCATAATTTTGGCTTGGTAGCATAATTGTTTTTGGTTGGTTTAGCACCATAATTCTTTTAGTCCCGGTAACTCTGGGAAGGGGGTTGAAGGGTCTTGGAAGGGAGTCAAAGTATAGTTTAAAAGTGTTTATCAACGACAATCTTTTCTAACACTAGCACAGAGTCTGAAGCAGTGAAAAACATTTAAGGCGTCAAAATTAAAAGAATTTTTTAAATTAATGTTTGGTAATTCAAAATTATAGTAATGAAAAACAGAATTAAAATAAAACTTTGAAAACTTTAATTTTCAGTTTGAATTGGGATCTGGATAAGGGACCTCATCCACTTTCTCATCAACAATGGATGTAAACACTATAAACAATGGATTTTCTTTCATTGGTAGATCGACGTCAGTTTTTATCAATTGCAGAAACATTTCTCTTTCGCTGCCTTCACTGACATAAATCCGGAAATTTTGAAGAACCGGACACCAGCCCGGACGTGAGCTTGAAATCCTGACTTATGGCATCCCTATTTAGAATTGTATAGCGAGGGTGCTTTCGCTCTCCAAATATGTTTCCACTTTCAGATATTCATGACAAAGTAATGGTTTGCTTAAAGAGTCTAACACAAAGGCAAATAAATCTAAATAAGTGTTTTTCCCTCCAATTACGGATGTTCAGATGATAAATTGTGGCTCGTAACAGAAAAATTCTATCAGATTTTTTCCAACGCATCTTGGATTTAGTGAGGTGTCATGAAATTTACTCACTTAAATCAGTCCTTTATAATACATTATTAAGCTTTGTTATATCCTTGAAACAATAAATGATGTTGTTTCGAGTGCTAGATGAGGTATTGGACGAATATCATTTTGTGGCGTACTGAATTTTCATTTTCATAAGCTTCATACATACAATGCCAGAGACATAATCGAAGTTCTTATTCCGAGACAGATTCATTGCAAGAAAACTTAATATTAAGTATAAAATCATCTGTTTATTAAAGGGTTTTGGAAATTTTATTGGAAACAATGTTGCCATCATGTTTAACGTCTCTATGGACGAGTTTTCTGTTTTCTTTATTTGCGGTAAAGTAGGTGATAAAGCCGGTGATAATGTTAGGTGAATGGGAATCTTCAAAATTTCAACACTCTGAGGATATTAATTAATGTTTAAAGTGATGTTTTTCAATGTTATGCCTTAAAGATACTTTGAAAATATTAAATTTCATGTTCCTATTGATGTAACTCTCAACGTTTACTTAAAATAAGAGCCTAATTCTGTAGAACGGTTGCCATAATTATTCTTTATCTCTCTTTTTGGCGAGTTCCAAGGTTTGCTTGGCGGTTAAATTTTTAACCATATGATTTAGATAATCACTGACGGTTGAATTTTCAACCAAACGATTTAGCTAATTCCAATTTGTGCATTTAGAATTTAAATGCTTTTAGAGCTTTTTAACCGATTTAAAAAAGAAAGGATTACACAAACTCAAAGAACACAAAATTCAACGCTTTGCGTACCAAAGAAAAAACTGATTCGAACTTGGTGCTTGATACAGTTTCCAAATGCATTTGGCGATTGCTTAAATCGGAGGGTTACCGGAAAAAAGGTCTGTGAATCCAAAATAAACAAACCAAAAAACTTGTCCATTGTATTTTAAAGAAAATTTGTTTTGTACAGGCACCAATGTAAATCAATAGGACGAACATAGTTACAAATTTAGTTTTTGCTTAATATGTTCTTATATTCTCTTTACTAATACGGAACATTTTTTATGGATGGATGTGGTTAAAAAAAAGAGATTCTCTAAGCCGCTCACACTGTTACAATGGAAACAAATTAATTAATTAATCAATTTATTTCTTCTTATTATCGAATTTATAAAGAAGGTAAAAAATTAGTTGCGCAGATATGAATCGCTGTGCATTTCAGGTTTAACGAATTGACGCATACACAAGAGTTATGACAAAAATAAATATCATTATGAAAATTCGGACTGTCAGTTTGATGCTTTTTAAACGTCAAAATTTAAATACAGTTTAATTTCTCTAGTTCGGGTAGCATTCAATATATTCCCCAAAATAGCCCTCATATTGCTTCAAAACTGGATGCTAATATAACTAAAGTAAACCCATTTCAAAATAACTCCCAAGCACATGCAGTTCATAAGGCAGAAAGTATACAACCCCGTCTTACACGAATCCTCTTTTTGCTGCTTGTATTTAAATAAATCTAGATTGCTTTTTACATTTTGCACAATTATGTTTTTAAAAAATCCTAGTCATACATCCCTGTATTTTCTGCTGATTCACAAGAAAAACAGGGTGTCCTAGAATTGTGGGACACATTAAAAAAATTAATAGAAAACCTAATAATGTTATAACTACTGTATTTTTTAAATGTAAGAGTAAATTAAAAAGTTTTATTTCAGATAGGTAACGCGGCGTTACGGCGTTCTAATTTGCTACAGCGAGAGAATTCCATACGCAGTGGCTACCGATCGGCCGAAGCCGATGCGCGTTTTCTGGTATTCTTTTTTAAGTTTTCTTGAATATCTCGACAAATATTCAATTTTCAAACTACATGTGAATTAACGACTTAAAGAAATTAAAATTCCCCACAAATACATGCTTTTATTTTTCTTCTAGCTTTAATAGTTTCGTAGATAATGGCTCTCAAAAATGGGACATTTTCAATAATTTACGGCCACCTAGACCACCGTAACGGCGTACTACCTATCTAAAAAAACCCTTTTAAAATGCGCTCTCATTTAAAAAACTGTAGTGTAACATTATTAGGATTTTTAAAATTAATTTTTGAAATGTATTCCACAATTCTCACACCCTTTATAATGGAATTCGTTCTTCAAACTCAAAGAAAAGAATACTAAAAAGAAGTCACATACTTTTCGCCCACGAATTCACTTCCCTCCAGTCGAATTTTGCCAATTCAGCAATTTCTATGTTTAGAAGATCAAAGGAAGAAAAATGAGTCCGGTTGCCATTTTGTTAGAAGAAAAACATCAACCTAAAGTGTCCGAAAACGAGCATCCACATTCGTTTGTGCCTTAGGAATTTATGTTGAGGAAATTCCTGACATTTATTTGAAAGAGTGAGGCATTTTTCTAAATTGACTCTAAGTTGCAAGGATTCCAAGGTACATATTTGAAATGTTCCGGTCGAAATGCTGCTGAGTCACTTCGCTTCGCTTCTTTTTGCTTGTGGGAGAAAAATAAAGAACGATTTTCTTGAGAACATTGTATTCCAGTTGATATTCTTTGAAGGAATTTTAGATGTTTACGATATCATCTGTCATGAAGAAAATGTGAAATTGGTGTTCGGAAGAGGGCGCACTTTGTGAAGTGTTCTATGGTGTGTTTCAAATTTCAGGTTTGGAGAAATTTATCATAGATTTATTATAGGTTTTGGAAATTACATGTTTGGAAGTTACATGCTATTGACCTACCTTGAGTTATACTCAAGAAGAAAGGCCTTTGTTAACATTTCTTGGAGGCATCCACCGGCTCATTCATGGTATCGTAGTGAAGGCCCGGTGCTACTATACATTTTAAGGAGGATAGGAAAGAACTAACAGCTTTGGCTCCGGTCACTTAAAAACACTCAGATTCTCTCGTGGTGATAAGTAGTTCAATATCTGCACAAAGTGCAACATGATTGAGGCCACTCCGCAACATCTACTTGACTGTGTTGCCTTGGTGTATGATGACCTGCTTAAGCGACCGGATTTCGCGTTGGAGGTGATGAAGGCGAACGACCTCATGGATCTGATCTGATTCAGATCAGAAGAATTAGAAAGAAGAAGACATGTTTGGAGAAATATACAATTTTGTGTATCATTTTAGTCTCTTAACTGATTTGAGCGTGAATTAAACGTACATCAAACAGTTGTTTTTTAAAAATTACAAACTAAATTTAATGGAACAAAGTGAAGACAAAGCTGAGAAACAAAATTGAGGACTCCGGCGTTTTGTATGTCGTTAGGGGTCAAACAAAAATTAATTCTCTACATTGTTTTTTGGTTGCATCTGGATTTGAGCATGACTATTATCAAGTATTTTTAACATTTTTTAGATTTATATGTAATATGTGTACTTTTACTTGCTTTTATATGCTCCTCTTCTTTTGTTAATTTTGAAATTTGATTTACTTTACTTTAATATAATTTCCTTTGTTAATCTTTGCATTTGTTATAACTAAATTGAAGTCATTCATAGCCATTAAAATTTCATAAAAAATTACTTTAAGAAGTAAACACATCAAAACCTTCATGGAATCTTAAACGAATCATGCAGACAAGCCCTAGTCCTTGAACAACAGATGTCTTCTAATTATATAGTAGATTTAGTTTAGTTTAGTTATACAAACGTCCAGTTTTGAAGCAACCCGAACTATTTTGGGCACGACATTATCATTTTAAACCTTAATCAGAACGACCCTTAGTTAGTCGACATCTCCATCTCGAAACTTCCACACCACACCGATGATAGGAGGTTTGACCCAAAATGTAAGATTCAGCCTGCATAAGGCGCACATACACGTCAGATCTTTATTCGTATCGGGGTATTCTTTCATTTTTGCAATCCTAATACAAATATAGGACGAAAAGTTGTTTTCTTTATAACTCTAAACAAAAGGAATCTACCTTAGTTTTCTGGCTTTTCGACGGGGATTTTTTGCTTTGCCTTTTCCTGCCAATTCTTGTATTCAGGGTTTCCGGGATACGCAATCGATTAAAATTGCTTATAATGTGAATAAATTCTCGCTAATTTTTTCTTCTTATTTTCTCTATTATTATCATTATATTTTTATGTTAATGTTATTTATTACTCAAGAAATTGTGCATTGGAAAGTTTGAAATTGTGCATTGAAAAGTTTGAAATTGTGCATTGAAAAGTTTGAAATTATGTATTGGAAAATTTGAAATTGTGATAAGAAATTGTGTATTGCCTGTTTTGGCCTTTATCTTCTGAAGCAGTGTGTGAAGTGTGTTGTATGGTTCCGTTTTAAATTGTTTCTTCTGTATTCTTTTTTTTTCTTTTTTCTTTTTTTCTCTTTATTTTCCTTATTATTATTATTATAATTCTATTTTAATTTTATTTAGTCATTAATAAATAAATTGTGTATAGGAAAGTTTGAAAGTACTTATAGGAAATTTGAAATTGTGTTCGTTCTTTTAGATTTTATCTTAAGAATCAATTTATCTTGAGTCGACTGTTTGTGCTCAAATAACGAATCTGCTGGCGTTCTTCGGAACTGTCAGTGGCTCAAAATTTGAATGTCCGTAGAGACAGATCAAATTACTAGCTATTTTTAAAACAAATTTTATAAAACATTTAACAGGTTTTCTGAAGAACTTGGTATATTTTTCATATGTTTTTCGGTATTTTGAATATGAAGTGTTTGCCACTTTTAAATTCATGATATGTTTTTTTTAACCTTTTTATATACAACTGTATTCAATTTTAAAGTTTTTATGCGTTTTTTAATGCTTCCATACCCTATTGAAAACAATTTTTAAATTCTGTATCGTTGTTTAATTTTTTTTAATGCGACTGTATTCAATTATTAAATTTGTTATACATTTTTCTTTATGTTTTTAAGTTTTTACAAATTTTGCTTTTAATATGCCACATTTTAAAACATAATATATAATTAAGAATTCTAATAAAATCTGAAATCAATTTTAATATTCTATGTCTAAATATATATTACTCAGTATCTTAAAACTCTAAATCTTTCTCAAAACTGATAAAAATTCAAAATCTGACGAACAAAAATAACATCTTCCAATCTATATATTCCAACTTTCAAAATAAATATTCAGCTCACTGAGAAGAAAAATGACATAACCGATGTTCAAAATTTTAATTTTAAATCAGTCATTAAGGAACATAAAGAAATCCTCTTCAATGCTTTTTCTGAGCAATGAGCAATCTGCGAAGACAGAGACATAAATTCTCTGAGCAACATTACCATCCTTTTTTTCTTTGACAGCCTATCATTTGCTCGCCGTCTAACGGCGCAGGAATAAATCAGTCGCGTATTTTGAAGAATTAAGCCTGCGCCAATTGAGTTCCAGTCTTAACGAGCTCCATGCGTGCGCTACGGACGTTATTGGTCGAAGATGCTAATAAGAATTTGTTTGCAAATCATTCTACACGCTGGGAATGAAATATCACCACATGGAGCTACGTTTTCGCTCTTTTTTATTCTTTTTACTGTCAGACGTGGCTTGCTGAAAATGTTGGGATGGTAATGGTTTGTTTAGACTGTTTTATGAAGAAACTGAAGATTCTAAGTAAATGTTCTGTCCACTAATGGTGAATTTTGAGGTGATGAATGGATGCTCATAAACACATTGGTTCGAGCAGATTTTTTAACACATCCAGGAGGTATCGTGAAGTTCATATCATTTTAGCATATCTTACTTTTTATTGCTGTAAAATTCATGTTCTGGCTATATCTAGTTGAGATGTAGGAAGGTGATTATTTTGTGGCAGTTATCTTTATCTCTTTTATAGCTTTCGCATTTAAATGAATTATAGACACATAAGAACTTTCTTAATTCTAGATTTCTCAATCCTCTTATTGTTGTAAAGATCCTGTTCTGGCTAATTCCTGTTGAGATGTTGGAAGGCGATTATTTTATGGTGGTTTTCTTTATCCCTTTTATAGCGTTCATATTTAAATGAGTTTTAGACATATAAGAACTTTCTTATTACTAGAGTCATCGGTCTGTTTGTCACAATTAAATAAATTCTTAGAAATAGGCTCCAAATTAGAATTCATTATGCTTTGCTATAGCTTTGTTCGAAACAGGTTTGTACTAATACATGTGGGTACACCACACCAACGCTATGATAGCAGCCACCTCTACCTGATAACTCCGTCCCTAGAACACTAGATAAATTAGATGAAGATTGGAGACGGTCCGAGAAAGTGTAAGACGAGCTATTGACGTTAAGATGCAGAAATGCGAGACGGGCTCCTGAACTCTGAACTGTTCTTTGACAGATGCCAGACGGACATCTAGTTGCTGTAATTATTCTGAAACTGGACACCAGCTACATTGTACATATTTCACCTGTAATCTTTAGCATAACTAAGTATATAGCTTAAATTTTACTGAGTGGTATTTGCGTCCCCCACAAACACGCTGAAGTGATACACGTGTATCTGGAATGCATTGCTAATATTGTAGAAGGAGAAGAAAGTGACTGTGCGATGTAAAATTGGATATTCACCATAAGGCTGTTCTACTCCATTTGGACCAATAACCGATTTGTTTTCCACCCATTCAAGCCGATCCCTATAAGTGGCTCATTAACGAAGGCTCCAAAACGCACTTACGGCTGTTTTGATCCACCCACACTACCCCACGCGTTGGATGTTTCCTCTTTGGAGAGAGCACCCTCCTCTCCCTGCCCTGTTTCTCTAGTTTGACTCCCACGCACATTCCCTCCCCCAATTAGTGATTTATCGTCCGCCTCGAAGGATCTTATTTCATTTTTATGGCTGAACGGGATGATTGAAAATCCGACAACATTGGAATTGCAAAAGCTTCCTTCAGTCTACGGCAGTTATCATCGGGATTTCACATTGACGAATGGGTTTGGCATCCTGTGTTCCAGAAACAGTGGATTGGAACACTGGTGAATGTCCCGCTTAACGCTGGTTATTCACGACGGTTCCCAGCCGTGCAAATTTGACCAATACACATCAAAACCTATAAACATTGTGAGAAACCGGTCAGATTTGGCGTGCTGTGAAGTTGAGGGGGATATCCAACCTGTCCTAATGTCCATTGCTTCTTTTGGACTGCCAGGCCATAAAAGCAGAAAGATTATGTGCATGTGTGTAGCACATGCAGGCAGTATAGGCAATGAGAGAGCAGACCAACTGGCAAAAAGACGCAGCGCAACATGGGCAACTCTATACACTTACTAAGCTACCTAAACCCCACATAAAAGGCCTCCTCCGGAAGAGTCTGACTCAAGTATCTTTAACCCTATGAGCCCTATCCCGCCTCAAACTACCCGTTCAACAGAAACCGGACTCAGCCGGTTTCGGGCGCAAATTTACGGATCCTACATAGTAAGGAATGAGGTCGCTTCTCTTTGGCTCTCAGCGTCACGTGACTTGGCTTGTTTCTAAATGACGTCGTGAAGCTCAACAGTACTTACCATTGCTGAAAGTTCGTCCTTTGTTTGTTTTATTCGAAAGAAGTATACTTCATTTGCCTGAGAAACATCGAAATAATCATAATTAGAAGGTAGTTTTGATTTCTCCATGATGCGATAGTGGAAGACAAAATAATAGTTAAAATCCCGCCTAAGCGCGTTGCTATGACGTCATTAAGAAGCAAGCCAAGTCACGTGACGCTAAGAGCCAATGAGAAGCGACCTCGTACCCTACTATGTAGGATCAGTAAATATGCGTTTCGGCCGCCTGGGTGAATTTTTTAAGGAAAAATGTAGTTCCTTTCTTTGTTGGCAATTGATCTGGCAACCATAGGCGTCGACCTCCTAGAATTTCTGTAAAGAACGCGATGATTCCATTCTGTTTTTGTGAGCGAAAATTCACTACAGGTTTTGAGGCAATGGAAATCTCACTCTAGCCGGGTTCAGAAAGTTAAGTAAGAGTAAATGTCTCAAGTATCCTTTACCATTTTAAATAGATTGAAACAATAAAGAATATATCAAATGGGTGGTAGAATCTAATTAGGAGGTTAAATGAAAACGTAAGGCAAGGGGTTAATCCCTTCTAGGTCGGATTTTGTTTTCAAATTTCCGACCCCCTAAAAACAGATTTTATTGCTGAAAATTAATATATGTTCTATCCTGAATTCGAAAATGGATTTTATTTTTAATCAGTAAGCAGTTTTTGCTTGATCTACTGATGGTCATACATGCGATATCCCGTTCACTGATATCCAGTTTTCTCTTCAATACATCCAAGTTTTAAACTGAAACAAAATACTCTCTGATAATATATTTTTCAAATCTATTGCTTTGAGGTATTTGAGATAAATATCTGCATGAAAAGAATTATTAATGAAATGTAAAAAATGTATTTAAAATCGTTCTGTAATCTTACCATGAAAGCAGCTTTACAATCTTATTTGACTACCAAAGCGTAAAAACCACACTGAAATAATTTATTGCCGATTATTTTATTGCTACAATCGCGGAATTTAACTAGAAGTGGAACTAACGACGAATTCACTTTCAACGATACAATTTTTCCTCTTTGTCGCATGATATACGACGTCGACCGTACGGGCACAAAAAAACCGAATGCATGATGTACGACGCCAACAGAAGGGGTTAAACGACCTGTTTAGTTTCATTCATCACGTGTCTGTGACGTCACGTGAAATGTTACCATTTTAACAGATATAGAACAATGGGTGTGGTGTGCGCATGGCAGAAGAAAAGCAGTGACTCTTGTGTAAAATACAAAATGATTAAAACTAAATATATAAAACGCTAAGGCATGTGACACACAAAAGAGGAGAATTTCTTTTTTGCCGATGGCAACGATCGGTTTGTTTACAAAACAAAAGCGGCAGCCTCCGCCATTTTAGGCATTACTTCACAGTCACAGCCTGTTACTAATATATTCGTTCTGGTGTAAAATAACTTTTTCTCGAAAAAAAGAAGAGTTTAAGATGAAGAATTCACAATATTTCTTACAATATAATGAAACTTCGGATGAAATTATTCAAAAGAGATCAGTTGGAAAAGAAGCAGATGGGCGTAGGCGATAAAGAAAACGTTTAGAACAAGAACGTCAGCGAAGATAAAATCGTGTCAGTTCACAAGTCAAGGTGAACATCACGGAACTTAGTATTGTAAACCTGTACTTTGGCTACTTTTCTGTTATGCGCACACCACTTGGCGCCTTTATTTTTTGTCTTGGTGAATTTTCTTGGAGTGCTAAAATGCCAGTTTGGCTCTAAAAGCGTCAGGAAAATCATGGTATGCGTATAACCAAGCGCAGTAGCTCTGCGCGGATCACCTATTATTAAAAAATGCTTTGTTATTAGCTCGCTATTACATAATTACACACATTATGACTATGATTTTAGTATTTATATGAGGACCATTTGCAAAAACGAATCATGTACTGTTTTTTGAAAACTATATGAATAAGTTTAGAATTAATTCAATTATTTTTTAAATGAGTTTAAATATCTCCTATACTACTTATTTACAAAGAATTACATGGGTGATACATAAAAGTATGAAATCTTACTATCTACACATATAAAAGCGAAAGTCACTCACTGATTCATCACCGAATCTTCGAAACTACTGCGACTAGGAACTTGAAATTCGGCAGGTGGTTTCTTCTTGGGTAGTAGGTGCTCACTAAGAAAGAATTTTTCGAAATTTTAATTAATTAAAAATTACCTTAATTTTTAAATCTTTTCCGCAATAACCTTGGAGCATATTGTTACAAAAATCTTTAATCTTTTTGGTGTAAACAGTCCATCACGCAGGATAATGGAGAATGAAGGTTTTTCACAAATGTGCAGGGAAACACGTAGCACAGGTAACAGGAAACAATAAATCTTGCACAGATTAGCAACGTAAACAGTCAATAATTCAAAGGAAATTACAGTTCAGTACTTTGAGATTTAGCAACACAAACAGTCATAAAATCACTAATACCGACAATTACAGCACTTTCAATAGCGCTCAGCTCACCGGCTTCCTAGCTCGCACTGCAGACGAAACTCCAAAGTCGTTTCAGTGGATCAACACACCTCTCTGATCCAAGCGCGGCCCTTAAATACTCTCCCCGACAGCCCGTGACGTCACATGGAGTTTTCTCGTACATTCAAGAGTCTTTTCTTTCCTAATAGAGATATCGAGAAAAGGGTCGCATTTTCTGGAATAATCGATTTGTCGCCAAAATGGTCGCCAAGGTCAGGGGTTCAGTCCCAGTCATCCCATACTTACCCCTGTAAAGCTCTCTTCCCAAACATAAGACTAGTCAGGCAGGAAAGCGACATTACATTTTTGCAACACTATTATTGTGCAAAAACCATTTTAAAATCATGTTAAATCTCAAAAAAATTAGCTTTTCTATCAACACCAATTTCATTTTCATGCAACTTTCCGTTTAATTTTAATTATTTTTTTAATATGTTTTCAAACACAATTTCTAACAATGTTTTTATTGTTATAGTCTGTAGCTTTTTCGGAACATGCGTGATAGAGCTCCTTCCCCGATTTTTAATTTATGAGTGAAAAAAAGCAACAAGGTACCAATATTGTGTTATTATACGAATGAAGTCGTGGGCTTCAGCTAGTAAGCATATAAGAGAGGATGAGAAATAATTAAATCATCTTATATAATATTGCAATGACTTCATCGTAACAGTTTTTTATTCTTACCGAAACAATACAACACTGTTTAAAAGCTCTAATCATAAAAGGCACATAGCTTATTAGCAAAAGAACACAATAAAAACGTGAGATGGATACATTTGGATAACTCTCTTATTTAAAATCCTTGTCCTACATCCACCCACGCACTGTATTTTCTGCTGATTCGCAAGAAATGTAATGGAATTCTTTTCTCAAACTCAAACTAAAAAGAAAGTCATATACCGAAAACTTCACTTTATTTGTATTTTGCGAAGTCACCATTTTATCCGCGCAAAGGATCAAGGGACAGAAATGAGTTCCGTTGCCATATTATCAGAAGAAGTACATCATGATGAAGTGTCCGAAATAGAGCATAGCAATGTGTATTTATCTGTTCGTTTGCCAAGAAAAAAATGATGAAAATATCTTCAGAAATTCAAAAAGATTATCTTGAAATATGAGACTTCATTGCGACAGTTTCCGTTAGGGCTTAACTGTCGAAATTAATATATACTTTAATTTCTTCTTTTGTCTGAGAAAGAGAGAATTGAAGTATGGTATTTGTATGTATAAACAATGACATTTTTCTTTCGTAGGAGTGTATTCTTTATTTAAAAATCATCCATAGCTTTCATAGTATTTATTGAATTAAAAGAATTAAAATGTTTAAAGTCATTGTTTTAAATAAAACATTATAAATTAATTTGAACTCAAAATGATCCCTAAGTATATTTATCTCACAAAAGAAAAATAATAAAATCTAGAAAATTGACAATCATTTTTCGTTGCTTGCATTTAGTTAAATCTAAGTTGATTTTTTCATTTTATATAACTTCGTCTTTTAAAATCCATTTCACAGATTTCCCCAAGCACAATATTTTCCGGTGATTCGCAAGAAATATAATGCAATTCGTTCTTCAAACTCACTTTAAAAAAAGACGAAAAGTCAGATTTGTATACTCCACACATGAATTCACTCCACTCCATTTATATTTTGCAAATTCAAAATTTTCTCTGTGTAAAGGATGAAGGGAAAAAAATTGAGTCCCGTTGCCATATTTTTAGAGGAAAAACATCAAGATAAAGAGTCCGAAGGCGAACATCCAAATGTATATTTAGTGCTGAGTTTGCGACTTAAGAATTTATGTTGAGGAAATTCCTGGCGTTTATTTGAGAGAGAGAAGCATTTTTCTAAATTGAATCTGAGTTGCGTGAATTCCAAGACACATATTTAAAGTGTAGAATTGTCCTGATCAAAATAATGAATCTCTTCTTAAAATCCTTGCCCTATATCCACCCACGCACAGTGTTTTCAACAGATTCTTAAGAAATGTAATGGAATTCCTTTTTCAAACTCAAAAAAAAGACATGTACCGAAAACTTCACGTTATTTGTATTTTGCCAGTTCACCATTTTCTCCGCGTAAAGGATCAAGGGAAAATGAGTTCCGTTGCCATATTTTGAGATGAAGAACATGAAGCTGAAGTGTCCAAAAGCGAGCATCCAAATGTATACTTACCTGTTCGTTTATACCTTAGGATATTTTATTGAAGAAAATCTTGACTTTTATTTGAGAGAGCGAAGCATTTTTCTAAACTGATGGTTTAAAAAATGCTTCGCTCTCTCAAATAAAAGTCAAGATTTTCGCTTGAGTATTAACTGATGGTTTCACTAACCAAGTTGGGTGAATTCAAAGATAGATATTTGAAGTGCAGAATTATGCTGGTGAAAGTGTTGAGCCTCTTTTTCCACCCTGTGAGGAAAATAAAGCATCACTTTTTGAGTACATTGTATTCCATCTGATGAAGTTTATGAATGATGATGAAGAATGATGATGAAGAATGATAATGATGAATGATGATGATGAATGATGAATAGTGATGATGATGAATGGTGATGATGATGAATAATGCTGATGATGAATGATGATGAACGATGATGATGATGATGATGAAGAAGAACGATGATGATGATGAATGATGAATGATGATGATGATGATGATGAAGAACGATGATGATGATGATGATAAATGATGATTGCTTCGGAGTAAATTACAGCAATTTACGATATCGCGTGCGTTTGCACGTCTGAAATGTGGTTGTGAATATGGTAAAAAAATGTGTATTCTAGATCTCACATATCTTAGAATAGTTTGGGGCTTCGTGAAACTTTTCTGTTTGTGCTTGATTTCAATCTTCTATGATACATTTTTTATATTAATGTAAAATTCGGCCTTGTACAGGTTTAGAATAAGTATACAGAGACAAATTAAAGTTTGACATCCAAATGAATACTTATCTGTTCGTTTGTGCCTTAGGAAATTATGTCTAGTAAATTCCTGGCGTTTATTTGAAAGAGAGAAGCATTTTTACTAGATTGACTCTAAGTTGCGTGAATTCCAAGATACATATTTGAAGTGTAGAATTGTGCTGATCAAAATGATGAACCTCTTTTTTCATCCTGTGGGAAAAATAAAGAATCACTCTTTGAGTACATTGTATTCCATCTGATGTTGACAGAGTGAATTACAGCAATTTACGATATCGCATGCGTTTACATGTCTGAAATGTGGCTGGGAATACGACAACAAAAATTGTCTATTCTAGATCTCACGTCTCATATAATAGTTTGGAGTTTTCGTGAAATTTATGAGTTTCTGTATGATTTCAATATTTTATGAAATATTTTTATATTAATGTACGAAATTCGGCCTTGTATAGATTAAGAATAAATTAATAGAAGTACGAATTAGAGTTTGACTCTAAATATTACGAGATAACTAAAATGTTTCAGTATTTTGCATCAAGCTCTCTTATAACAACTTAAATATTGTATTTTTGCAATTTCTACAAAAACAATTAGCAGCGCCATTATTTAGATACTTTTCAGAGGCTGCGGTGGCCTAGTAGGCCAGGCAGGAGGGTTTCAGGCTCGATACCCGATTCCACGAAAGATATGCCGTGTATGGGGCCGTTGCACGCTAAATCATCTTCAGTGGCAAAACTTCCTCCCCTTTGGTGTGATGTGAGGAGAGGGTGCAAGTTCAAGTGTCGTCCTCGCCATCCCACTGCAGTTCAAAATGTCAGTGTCCTTCCAGAAATAGCCCTCGTGTTTCTTCAAAACGGGACTTAACGTAACTAAACTAAACTAGATACTTTTTAACTTCAATTAAGAAGTCTATCAAAGAGCCTGAGTGGGACTAATGAGCGTTTCTTCGCTAATTTTTTAGTATTTCGTTTCACAAGAAGAAATATGATATATAAACAAAGATTTTAATTCTTTGAAAATCTCCTGAAAAATATTTTTTTTCAATATTACTGTTCAATTTGAGAAAAAAATGTATCGTCGGAAGATCTGATATATTTTTATCAATAAATAATTCCGTTTACAAAAATAATAAGATATTATACAAATGGAGAATAGAAGAATGGAGAATCTCTACTTTTATTTTTTTGTGTGCTTTTAACATTGTATGCTAGTTTCTTTTATTTTGTCACAGATGGAAACAATTTCTACATATGCTTTAATTAGAACTGTAACAAATTTATGAAAATACATATTTTTATCTTAAAATTAAAAAAATATTTTATATAATATATTTTAGATTTTCGTTTATCAGTATTTTGGAAATATAGTACATTGGGTATGAAGAATCTTTCACTTTAGCTGCTGATTTGTCTTTTTTGTTGACAAAGGGCATTTAGTTTAGATCCCATTCTTGGCACAGCCGAAAAACCACTCTTTTAATCATTATCTTTTTCTGGTATGTGAACCAACGTCTTACCACCTATAGAGAGTCCTTGTAAAAAATAACAACTCTCCCAGAGTTTTCTCATTGATAATTCTTTCCGATTTTCTTCCGTCTCTCAGACCACGGTTAACAGTTAAAATCCATCTCACGGTGACAGCCACTACCAACCCAAAACACGAGAAGAACACTTTTTCGTCTTACCAGGGATCTTAATTGAATTCTGTTCTCGTCTGAGGGGTCTTGTCATGGGACTTGACGTTTATATACTTGATGGATCATCCGGTCATTGGCATTCGACACCCCCACCCTCTTTTCTTTCCCCCCCTCTGCGCCCCTTTTCTCTCCCCCCCTAGAATCTCGATGCCAGATTTATCATACTGCACAAAAATTGACAAAAGCCTTCGGATGTTATTTAATAATAAGACGATCCAAAAACAAAGCGGTCGGGAACGATATTAAAAATCATCTGCCTCAAAAAATCGTTTGGCGAGGAATTTATTACTTTGTTCCTTGACAAGAATTTATGTCCAATATTTGTTTAGGGGAGGACAAAGTATATCTATCGTACATTTATAATGTTTCATTCTTTTCCCATATCATTTCTTTATGCTTCGGAAGATAATATTTCGAGGCGGAAAGATAAGTATTTCGAATGAGTTTTTCTTGTTCTTCGTCAGAGGGCGTGCTGTGTAAATAGTTCGTGATAGAAGGTAGAAAAACACAATCAGTTTGCTTTGAAAAAAAGTAAGATTTTCTGAAGTCATCATTGATAGATGGAAAAAAGTGGCACAGAATAAACTAATTACATAGATATAAGAAGTTATTTTGAAAAAAAATTGGTAGCAAAACTTTACTATTTTTTATATTTTTATGGCAGTTTCTTGTTTGCATTATTATGCAATAATTTTGTAAAATTTATTTTATTTCAAGTAGTACAAGACGGTAGTACTTGAAATAGTCAAGTAGTACGTACAGTTTTATGCAAAATTTAGTTGTACTACAAAACTTTATTTGAATATTGCACAGTATCTTTATATTGAATTTTTTTTAAGAAAAGGAAATAAAAGGTATAGCAATATGTAAGAAACAGCTACATAGACATAGGATGCATCTAAAAGTTCCGATATCAGCTCTGTATAGAGGTTTAACCCTGTCCAGATCACTATAAATATTTCGCTTTCATAATTACTAAATTTATTTCAAAAACGAGTATTAAACATATAGAAATCAATATCATACAAAGAAAGCTAAAAAACAAAGATAAACTCAGAGGTAATCGAAAAAAACAATAAGCAAACAAGGAATCCATTCTAGTCCATCTTTTCAAGGCCTAAGGACTTTATTCGAAATGGATTCAAAATAAAAATTAGAAAATTTTTCTGTAAGAAGCTTGCATTACGCCAAACTTTTTAACGATTACAATACTTTCTCTTTGTATACGAGAAAGTAAAAATTATCTTCTATAATTTTGACAGGTTGTTTAAATAAATACTGGATGCCAGATTGTAAAAAAAATACAGATATCTTAATCAAAACAATTTAAGTTGGATTTTCATTGTGTTGTTCTACTACGTATAAACACAATTTGATGATTTTAGTTATAAAAAAATAATATTTTATTATCACAGTGGCCAATCATTTTAATGAAATTAAAAATTTAAGCTCTCAGATTTAAACTTTCAAACTGAATAAACTATAATTTGTGATATACCAATCGTAACATTGTAATCTCAAGATTAATTTTATTTATGTAATTTTACGAAAGCGCAAACATAAATCTGTATTAATGGCTTTTCAGCAAAACCAGAAAAGTCCTGTTGGATAATTGCAATCAAATATCAACCAAAAATTCTAATAAAATCTCGAATGCATTTTAAAGTTTTTGACTAAGAGGGATATTGCTCAATATCTTGCAATCCTCAATCTTTCTCAGAAATGCAATAGAGTCAAAACCAGATAAATATCTTATCAAACATTCAGAATGAAAACTAAACTCACTGACGAGAAAAATGACATAACCGATGTTCAAAATTTTAATTTTAAATCAGTCATTATGTAACATAAAGAAATCCTCTTCATTGCTGTTTCGATAAGCAAACTGTGGAGACAGAGACATAAATTCACTGAAGAACATTATCATCCTTTTTTCCTCTGACAGCCTATCATTTTCCCGCCATCTAACAGCCCAGGAATAAATCAGAATCGCATATTTTGAAGAATTCCGCCTGCACCAATTGAGTTTCCGTCTTAACGATCTCCATGCGTGCAACCCGGACATTATTGGTCGAAGATGCTAATAAGAATTTGTTTGCAAATCATCCTTTACGCTGGAGCTGAAAAATTACTTTACTGGACGTTGTTTTTGTTCTTTTTCTTGCTGGTTTAAACCTGTTTTTACTGTCAGATGATGCTTCTTGAAAAAGATTGAGAAGGTAATGGTTTGTTTAGGCAGTTTTATGAAGAAAGAAAATGGATCTAAATGAGTGTTCTTTCCGCTTTTGGTGTTTGTTTGGCTGATGAATGGCTCTTAACACTTTAGTTGGAGCGGATGTTTTAAGCATCTTGGAGTTAGTGAGGTATCATGGAGTTCATTCGCATCATTTTAATATTTTTTCGCATTATTTTGGTTATTGTTGTAAAAATAATAAATGATGCTCTAGCTATTTCCAGTTGAGATGCTGAAACTAGTTTACTTTGTGGTAATTTTTGTTATCCGTTTCATAAGTTTTTGTAGGTAAATGAATGCTAGACGCATAAAATACTTTCTTTCTTCTAGAGACACTAATCATTTAAGCATAATTAAAGCAGTTCTTAAAATTAAGTTATTAATTCTTATTTATTATGACTAATAACAGTTGGGTTCAAAATAGTGTTGGATTAATTCGCGCTTTATAAGGACGCGCTTTAACTATGCAAGACAAATTAAATTTTTTAATTAATAATTCATTTAATTCTAAGGCATTAAAAATATTGCAGGAGGTAAATAATGTGACTCTATAGTACACACGTACGCAAGACAACCTACAGTTAGATATTAGATGACACGTAGTAATATTTATGATGCAATTTCATGTCATGTGATTTACCCCGATTTAAAAGATGCATTGTCCTGGTACGTGTCTTGTGCTGTGTTTGTAAGAAAATAAAATATGTGGCTTTTCAAAAAATAAAAAAGAAAACTTCTTTTTCTCCTCTCTCCTCTTCCTCTAACACAAAAAGAGCAATATGTAAGTAAAAAAAAATAAAAGCGATTCAAACCTCTACTCCGAAACTTCTTAGAATGATAATGCTTTAATGCTAATGCTTGATTCAGCGGTCTCTGTATTGTTTTTTAAGAATTTACTCATAATTACATAGCAATGATGGCACAATCAAAAAAAATATTTGGTATCCTTGCAATGCGCGTGCAAGGTCCATTAAATAAAACAATGATAGTTATCGTTGGAAAATTTATTTTAATTTATTTAAAATTTTTTAAAATTAGAAAAAATAAAGACGATTCAACCCTCTACTTCGAAACATCTTAGAATGATAATGCTTTAAGCTTTGTTCATCGGTCTCTATATTGTTTTTAAGAATTTACTCATAATTACATAGCATTGATGGCACACATAAAAATATTTGATATCTTTGCAATGTGCGTGAAAGGTCCAGTAAATAAAACGATGATAATTATCGTTGGAAAATTGATTTAAATTTAATTAAAAATTTTTTAAAATTAGAAAAAAATAACGACGATTCAAACCTCTACTCCGAAACTTCTTAGAATGATAATGATTTAAGCTGCTTACACTCAAAAAAATATTTAATATCCTTGCGATGCGCGTGCAAGGTCAGTAAATAGAACAATGATAATTATCGTTGGAAAATTATCACAAGTGTTATGACTGAAAATCTAAATTTTATATTTAGAGTGATGTAAAAATGGTTTTTCTGCAATAATAATAAATATTGAGAAAAATAAAACCTTAAAATTTTGAAAAATCCTTTATTAGTGATTTGGCTAGCCAAGAAGTAACAAGGTGCTAAACGTGGTAACTCTATTCTACCAAACGGAGTAGAGCGTTTTGAACGAATTTTGCATCACTCTTGTCACATGTAGCAATTTATAGATAGCATACCAACCTATAAACATTGTTATGCTGAAATTGCCTTGTTTATGGACTGCTTTTTGGTAATGTAATTTATGTACGCGATTTTGGCCTTTCAGTAATCATTATTTGTAGAAATGGATCACGTACAGTTTTGAAAAAATCTACCGTTAGGAAACTGTAACACTATTTTCCCTGCCTTCCTACTCTTATGGTAGGAAAGAGATATTTACAGAGTTTCTTATTGGAGTCCAAATCAAGGAACCCCGACATAAAGGTTCTAGAAAATGCAATAATTATGGTTCTATCTCTATTTATCAACCGAAATTTTGGAGATCCTTCTGGTGAATTCTTTTCTGACGTTATGCTCTGTAGGAAAGCTATAAATATCAGAGGAGCTTAAACAAGTCAATGATCAATTCGGAGTTCTGCTCGCAATGCGAGTTGGTCAGCTGATAGACATTAGATAGCCATTTGAAAGATTTTATTATTGAATTTAAAACGAATGATATCAAAACCTGATAATAAAACTTTAAAAATTTTGATATAAATAGCACAAATTCAGAACGTATCTCATAAAAAAATCGTTACAAATTCATGATGACTTTAATCGTTTTACTTGAAATATGCATTTTCCCCATTAATTCACTTTCCAAAATTCTGAAATTCGAGTAATACACTCGGATTATAAGAAGTCTTTAAAAACTTGCAATGAAATCTTTCGAATTCTACAAAATATTCTCCTTCGGCATTCAAAGTAATCCCAAAGCATATGTACTTTGTAGAAGAAAAGGAATAAAATCCTTTCTTCTAGAAGAAATATATTCTGCTGTGTGTATTCAAATAAATCTAAATTGATTTTTATATTTTACATGACTATCTTTTTAAAAATCTTTGTCATGTATTCTTCCACGCATTGAATTTTCTGCTGATTCGCAAGAAATGTAATGAAATTTGTTCTTTAAATTCAAAGTCAAATACTGTACAATTCTCGCATGATTTCACTCCATTCGTATTTTGCCAATTCAACATTTTCTCCGAGCAGAGGATCACGGGAAAAAAGAGACGCGTTGCCATATTTTTATATGAAAAACATCAAGCCAAAATAACCGAAAGCGAACATCCAAATGTATACTTATCTATTCGTTTGTACGTCAGGAATTTTTGTCGAGTAAATTCTTGGCGTTTATTTGAGAGAGGAAAGCGTTTTTCTAAATTGTCTCGAAGTTTCATGAATTCCAAGATACATATTTGAAGTGTAGAATTGTTCTCGTTCAAATGCCGAACCACTTCACTTCGCTTTTTTTCCGTGTGGGAAAAAATAAGGTATGATTTTTTTGTGAACATTACATTCCATCTGATGTTGCTAGAAGGAATTTTAGCAATTTACGATGTGAGTCGTATGTATACAGCTGAAAATGTAGAAAATGGGAATAGAATATAGGAATTGTGGACTCTTTTTGAAAGTTTCTTTTTGACATTTTAATTCTCAGGGAATAATCTGGGTTTGGCGCGATTAACAATGTCGTGTATGACTTCATTCTGTGAGCCCTTGTAACCTTCACACATTCTGATGCATTTGTAGTGGCATATGTAATATTTCGTTCATGATAACCAATTTGTGTATATTTTATTTTTAATTAATTCATTTTCCTTCTTTTGCTTTGTTCTGGTAGACGATTTTACTACGCCATCTCTATAACAGGGTGTAAACACATATCGTGGTCCAATAGCTAATTTCTAAACCGTTAGAGATAGATGTATGATTCCAATTGCAAAAATGCTTTAAATGAAAGGAAAAATTATATTTTATGCTTTTTAGGCACTAAATGTATTTTTGAAAAAGTTACGAATTCTAATTTTCTATATGTTCCCCCGGTCCTATCAGTCATATTTAGTAAAATGTTTCTGAGACTCTAACATTTTAAACAAAAAAGTTCCACTCTTCTACGAGTCAAACTGACAGAGTTATGGAGCTTTGAATTTCATTACTTCAAGCCAATCAACGGCCACCTTGAGCAAGTGTTGCGCATTGATTGGTGGATCGTTTCCGAGGCGGCGATTGAAATGGTGTAAAGTGGTCTAAGCCAACGATATTCAAAGCTCAATAACTCGGTCAGTTTTAGCCGCAGAAGAGTGGAACTTTATTCGCAGAAGAGTGGAACTTTAGTCGCAGAAGAGTGGAACTTTATTCGC
>BGPR01020209.1:4321-15074 GCA_013235015.1 Araneus ventricosus
TACACCCAGAATATATGTATATACCCTCTATATATACCCTGTATATATCCTCCGCTATATACTCTTTGGTGAAGCTATGGGTCTGCTCGGTTATTAAAAATGCTACACCCAGAATATATGTATATACCCTCTATATATACCCTGTATATACCTTCCGCTATATACTCTTTGGGAAAGCTATGGGTCTGCTCGGTAAATAAAAATGCTACACCCAGAATATATGTATATACCTTTATATACCCTTTATATACCTTACGCTATATACTCTTTGGGGAAGCTATGGGTCTGCTTGGTAAATAAAAATGCTACACCCAGAATATATGTATATACCCTCTATATATACCCTGTATATACCTTCCGCTATATACTCTTTGGGAAAGCTATGGGTCTGCTTGGTAAATAAAAAAAATCTTTATACCAGTATCATGTTTTGGTCTAAATCCAACATTTGTTATCCATTATGTGAACACAATCACTCAAAACCGTTAGACGAATGAAAATTGGTATAAGGACTTCAGATCAAAAGTGCATTGCATAGCAACGCATTCTCCGCGCTTTTGCGCATGCGCCGGGCGGAGTTATTTTCATCGAAATAGGGGGGAAAGTGAAGAAAGGAAGAATGATGTTTACATTTGGCTAAGCGTGATCTAACAAAGAACTCCGGAAATGCGCTCATATGACTCATTGCCTGGCATCCCTTTCCGGTGTAAAATCGTCCAAAAGTGGGAGTCTCGGAATCCGTTGCTGAACTATAGATAGGTATAAAATTTCTTATCAAATTCGTCCAGAGGAAGAGTTACTGTTCCAACATATACACTTGATTCTCTCCACTTTTCGACGAATATAAACACAAAACGTGCCATCTTGTAAAACTGACCGAGAGAGAATCACAGGGATAACACTCAGGATTTTACTTATCACATAATTTTAACATTTTAGTCTACGAGAAGAGAAAAGAGAGACTTACATTGATGACGGACAAATTGCTTTTGGATTCCAACAGCAGCTCTTTGAAGTACCGCGAGTAACAAGACAGAACGGTCTTGTGGGCAGGATAGCTGACCCCACCGAGTTTAACTATTACATCGGTAATTTTATTATATTTCCACAACTTGGCAGCGTGTTCTCCCAGTCTGTAATAAAATAAATACTCCATTACACCATAAGTTCAAAATAAATCCACTGGATGACACAAAGATACAGTATACTCTCTATTATACATGCGCGGATTATCCGGTTTGCGGATTATCCGTGGTCATTTCGGACTCACAAAGAAATTTAAAGAGAAACATTTTCACGCTTAATCATGCATGTAAAATCGATGTTGATGTTCAATCGAGAGATTCATTCATTGAAACTAGTGAGCCGTGACGGCGGAAGCTAAAGAATGAATTCTTTTTTTCTTCCTCCACGTGCAATCTCTACCGATTCAACCCCTAATTTTCCGAGAAATGAATCATCCACTTCCTCTAGCTCATTCTCGTACGAGCACGCTTCTCCCTGACACGTCATTCATTAACTTCTTCGTCTTCTCTCACTTTCGCACGTGTTCCTTTAGTTTTTGCGTCTTGTTAGTAGCGTGAAATTTTTTACTGGTAAAAATGAGTGGTGTGAAACGAAAACGAAACGTTTTAAATGTTAAGCAAAAATTAGAAATCCTTCAAAAACTCGATAATGGAGAATCAGCTCGTACTGATGCAGAAGATGTACTAAATGAGGGAAACACAATTTTTCATTCTGCTGCTCTTCAATCTGTGGAAACTTTGTTAGATTATATGGGACAAAGAGGATTTGATTACGGTGACATTACTGCGGTTCGTAAAATATGTGTCGATATACGACGAGAGATGAACAAAGAGCAGAAGCAAAGACGCAATACAGATTTTTTTTAAAGCAGTAAATGTTGAAAGGAAAATTCCTAGTTTGATGTTATACAGCATGCAAATGTAAGTAATTTTTATATTTTTGTACTGATGTTGATTTTTCTTTAATAAAAAGGAGTTTTCGGATTATCCGTGCTTTTCTATTGTCAGCGCGATCCCTCCCGGTGATTAATCCGGATAATCGGGAGTTCACTGTAATTTCATAATTGTTTTTACAAGTAGGGGAGAGATGGGTGAAACCGAGTACCCTTAATACTTGCGCTATTATTTTTCTTATCTAGCAGGCAGATACTGAATTACTCTCTACTAGACAAGAAAAAGGAACAGTCATAGTGGCGTGTGGTAGCTGTTGAATTCACTGCATCTGTGAAGGTTTATTTGTTTTAAGATGTCAACTCTCTAATTTTGGTTTGATTTTAAATTACCCTTACTTAAAAATCATTACAGTTATAAAAACTATATTTAGTCCAGCTTATTGTAAGTTTATACCCTCTCAAGCAATAAGGATTTACTCCAATAATTGCGCGGTTCTATTTCGTCTTCTATAACCTCTGCACTGGGGGTAAAACCGGGAACTCCAAGTGGCGTAAGACCGGGACAGTCAGTATTGATGATTCCTCCAATGAAGACGATAAAAACATATCAGACGTTGATTGTTTATATTTTAATGATGTATTTCCTAATAAATAAAGAATAAGGATTAATCCAATGTAAAAACTGTCTTAGCTGTGCTCACGGAAGCTGCACTGGCGCGGAGGAAGAAGACATCTGCTTTACATGTGAATTTTGTAACTAATATTCTTAAATTGTCATATAAAATAAAAATGATTGCAACGTTTCCACTGAAAATCTAGTTTTCCTAATTTCCCATAACGTTAAAAAGTGTACCCGGTTTTACCCCACTAGTGGTGTGTGACTTTTTTATATAAAAAAAATCATTGATAAAGAAAGTAATAAAACTGTGACTTTTCTGGAAAGATTTTTACACCAGAAAGAGTATAGTAACAAGCTATGACTATGAAGTTACACCTAACATGGAGGAGGCTGCCAGTTTTGTTTTGTAAACAAACCCATCGTTGCCATCGGCAAAAGAGAAATCAACCTCTTTTTTATGCCACGTACGTTAGCGTTTTATATACAGGGTGTCCACACTTATCTTGATACAATAGCTAATTTCTAAACCGTTAGCGATAGACATATAGTTCCAATTGAAAAAATGCTTTAAATGAAGGGAAGAATTATATTTTATGTTTTGTGAGTCACTAAATACATTTCTAAAAAAGTTATGAATTATAACTTTTCATACGGTCCCCCGGTCCTATCAGTCATATTTAGTAAAATATTCTTGACACTCTAATATTTTAAACAAAAAAGTCCCACTCTTCTACGGCTAAAACTGAGCGAGTTATGGAACTTTGAATTTCATGATTTTTAACCAATCAGCGTCTTCGTCGAGCAAGTGCTGCTCATTGATTGGTGGATCGTCTTCAAGACGGCTATTGAAATGGTGTAAAGTGGTCTAAGTCAGCGATGTTCAAAGGTCCATAACTCAGTCAGTTTTAGTCGCTGAAGAGTGGGATTTTTTTTCCTGTTTAAAATATTAGAGTATCAAAAACATTTTACTAAATATGATTGATAGGACATAAAAAAATTAGAATTCGTAACTTTTTCAGAAATGTATTTATTCACTCAAAAAGCATAAAATATAATTCTTCCCCTCGTTTAAAGCATTTTTTCAATTAGAACTAATTGTTTATCTCTGATGGTTTAGAAATTAGCTATTGGTCCAAGATAAGTGTGGTGTGATGTATTTCAGCATAGCATGACGAATAGTGGAGCCTTCTTTATCAAATATAATATGTTTATTGGACGTCTTCCACAGCACAAACATGTAAAGCAAACACATACGCTTACATCACAAACATTACATCACTGACTTGCATCGAATTCCATGTTCAATCATCATTATTCTTTTCTAACGTTGCTAGGCAACGTTAGCAAAAGACAAATATATCGTTGCCACACTACTTGTATAATCTTTAGAAAAGAATAATGCCAAACTATATTTTTAATTAACTTCTTTTTCAGCCAAACGATATTTTTAAATTAATTTCTTTTATGACCAAACAATTTTTTTATCTAATTAATTTCTTTTCTTTAAATATTTTAATAATTCTACAAATACATATTTTTTATTCGTTACAAATACAGATCTCAAGAATATCGATGTGCCGTCTAATGATTATCTGTGTTCCTATGAAAAATGTATTTTATTTGATTACTTTAGCTTAATCACTAGCACTATTTTATAGCCTTTAGCAAAAAGGGATACTTAAACTGATATTTTATAATTAACTTTTTCAGCCAAACGATATTTTTAATCCCCCACTGTGAACGTTTTTATTCATTTTTATGACCTAAACGTTTTTTTTTATCATAATTAATTCTTTTCTTTAACTATTTTATGTATTCCTACAAATATATATTTTTCATCTATATGGGGATAGTAGTGAGACCCCAGCTATAGATAATCCACAGCAATTTCTGTGTTATTAGGATATAAAGTTACTTCATGGAGCCTGTATAAACAGAATTGTGTAATTTTGTGCTGTCCGACTTACCTGGTATGTGTTCCTTCACTTATCCAACACTATACTCCATAGCTGTCTTTTCGCGGGGTAGCATCTGTGGGAAGAGGCAATACGATCGGTAACGGTGCCAGCCTATCCTTAACCCTGATTGCGATTCGTGACCCGGAATCCTCTGGCTTAGTCTGTGAATTCTGTAAAAGTGTACAGATATATAAATCTTCAAGTGGAAATATGGCATTTAACCATGAGTTATTCGAAACCACAGAAACATCCCCCACGGTATGACGGGTGGAAATTGTCTCTTCAAACGAGAGATTTCCCGTCAGATTTGACGGTTTAAATAGATATATATGCGAGAGAAATGTTTAGCATTGATTGAAAACTCAAAATAAAATAAATATAAAGTTTTATGGGAAATATTTTTTTTTATTTACATTTTTTCATTCAAAACCCTTGGTAAATAACATTTCCGTGTGAGTATTTTTCGTTGTTTAACAATTTTATATAATTCAATAACCCATGAGTCTTTCATCCTGTGAACGTAAGTAAAACTTAAGCTTTCAAAGGATTTTTTCTGAAATTCTGTAAAAACAAACATTTATCTAGCTGATGAAAACGTTGAGCAAAAAATAGTAATCAGATATCATCACGATTGCAATACCAATAATAGATCATGTATGCTCAAACTATATCACAGCTGGTATACCACTGACGTGACTTACTAGCCTGCTTATCGAAAAACGGATATTATTTTGAAAATATATGATTAAGCATAATTTAAAAATTTCTAGGAATTATTGATCATAGCGAGGATAAATTTTATATCAATCGACAGGAAATTTTCTTCACTATGTTATTTTAACATTAATTTGAAATTAGAACGACATGTATTCTAAATTTAAATGGTGACTGAAATTGGGTTCTCTAACAATGAAATAATGCTGTTTAACGTCTCGCAGTGCTATGGCGCGGGTTTTATTGTTGGTGACGTCAGACCATTACCGAGAGACAGACCTGTGCTATTGTATAAGTAATGGGACAAGCTTTGAAACATGGTGTTGCTCACTGAAACAAACATTTTTACCACATACTAAATTTCATTCGTCGAATTTGGTTCGTTTTCTAACTATCGTATTCGATGACAGATAAATAGTCCGACGGACACACAGATATAACACTAATTTTTTTTTCTCTTTTTTACAGATTCAGGGAGGTCAAATATCGGGGGTGATCAGACAATAATTATTCGCAATTCACTCCAATTAGTAAAATATCAAAAGTTTTCTCTTAACTGTCAGAAAAGGACTCATTAATGCAACAGTCAGAGGCTACACATTATTTTATTGGCGAAACGCGTGAACAACACATCAATCGAGCACAGACGACTCAAAAAGTACAAGGCAAGCGTTAGACAGTGAACCAGCGGGAGTGGTCTCAACTAAACTTTCTCGTATACTTCCCCAAAAAGGTGCTGCTTCCCCTCCCCCCCGCGTGGATAAAAAAATTCGAACCTACTGTAACCCAGAATCCAATAACTCTCGGAAGGTTTTTCATGGTAGATTATAGTGGTTGTAAAATATCTTGCTAAAGAATCAAATTCAAAGAGATGCGTACCGAATAAAACGCATGTATCACACACTTCCAATCTTGCCGGCTCAAGGACAAAGTGACGTAATCCTTCCGAGTGCACAGAGATTGCTACCAGTACGCATGCGTATGCAGAATCTGATTAGATAAATTAATTATGCAATTCGAACGTCTTTTTTAACCGGCTGACACAAAAATTGGTCAGAAATCTACAATCAAGGTAAGAAGGTCACATACCAAATTTCATTTATCTAAGTAATTTTGTGAAGAAGTTCTTGCGATTAAAAATATGCGATTATACAGACCAAATTTGATATGGACCTACATTTATGATGATAAAACTGTGTACCAAATTTTATCCATCTAGCTATTCAAGTTTTTGAGTTATAGTGTTCACACGACCGCGGACAGACAGACAAACTTCCCGTACACGGATTTTGTTCAAAATTTGATAGAAACCTACAAATGATGTGTAAAGATCATATACCAAATTTCATCCCTGTGTCTCTAATAATTTTCGAGTTATCGTGTTCACAGACAGACATAATTCCAAAATTGTGTTCTTCGGACTCGGGGAGGTCTAAAACGTGAAGATTCGTCAAAATCTCGAGTTCGAATTTTTTGACGGTTGCAATGCTTTCTCTTTGTATACTTCGTATGCGAGAAAGTAAAAAACAATATTTCGAAAAAACCGAAGCAGCTCGCAGCGCCACCATGCGGCACACTTGGACTCGGAGAGTTTCAACATGGGAAGTATTCTTTCTAATGTCGGCATCGAAATTATTGACGATTACAATTTTATATACTTCGTAAACGACGAAATAAAGAGTATCAATCTGGGGATTATCTTCATTTTACATTCTAAAGATCTAAATAGACCTAAAACTGATTTTAAAAAATAAAATTTTAATTGATGATATAAATTCAATCACTCTAGTTTAATAAACGCAATATCGAAATATTTCAAAGAAAAATTATAATAAAATCCTAAAATTTCCTTTATGGAGCAACTCCGGCAAAAAGTTAATTCATTTATGATTATATTGCACAAGCATTTTTATATTTTTCTCGCCATACCTTTAATTATCAAACGGATGCCGGAAGTTCTTTCACCTGAATTTTTCACAAAAAAAAAGATTATCCGAAATCAATCTCTCATCTCGTGACGGCAAATATGCGGACAACTCGATACTGGACGATGAATTTAAAAAGACCTCACTGCTCTGCTTCCACTGAATAATCGATTTTTCGCTTCGTTCATGGAAGTGGATAGAAATAATGAAAGCAATTATTGATTAATGAAGTCAATTGAGTCATATTTCTCGTCTGTAATTCTTTTGACCTTGAAAACTTCGAAGGACCGTTTTTACTTTCTCCTTATACAAAGAGAAAGTATTGTAATCGTCAACAAATTCAAACTCGAGGTTTTGGCGAATCTCCACGTTTTAGACCTCCCCGACTCCGAAAAACACAATTTTGGAATTTTGTCTGTCTGTCTGTGAACACGATAACTCGAAAACTATTAGAGCTACGGGGATGAAATTTGGTATGTGGTCTTTAAACATAATTTGTAGGTATCTATCAACTTTTGGACAAAATCCGTCTATGGGAAGTCTGCCTGTCTGTCTGTTCGCGGTCATGCGAACACTATAACTCAAAAACTTGAATAGCTAGATGGATAAAATTTGGTACACAGTTTTATCGTCATGAATGTAGGTCCGTATAAAATTTTGGGCCAAATCCGTCAAAGGGCTGACTGAGTGTCGGTCTGTATAATCGCATACTTGTTCACTTTTGAAACGAACTCCATGCGCATGCGTACTGGTAGCAATGCCTGTGCACGCGGAAGGATTACGCCACTTTGTCCTTGAGACTGTAAGAGTGGAAAATCGGTTCGCATTTAATCGCTACGCATCTCTTTGAACATGATTCTTCACCCAAATATTTTACAATCACTATAATCTACAATGAGAAACCTTCTGATAGTCATTGGATTCTGAGTTACAGTAGGTTCGAGTTATTTTATCCACGCGGGGGGAAGGGAAACAGCACCTTTTTGGCAAAGTATACGAGAAAGTTTAGGGGAGACAACTCCCGCTGGTTCTGTCAGGTGATAGGAAGTACCACTGTTTATTCAACATTTTTTTTAATAAAAGATATTAACCGCTGCAGGTGAAACAGGTGAAAAGTCGTTTCCTTTTCTTGTATATTAAATACTTTACTCTAAGACATTTCCCTAACTCCAGAGATAAAGATCTCCGGTTTGCAGTTGGATGGGTGCATAGTAGAACATTGATTGACTCCCCCCAAAAAAAATATTACATGCAGCACAAAATAACAACAAGTAATACATTTTTCATTGAAGTTACATTGCAGTGAAGAGCACAAAAACAATCAACAAGAAAAAATAGAACAAATTTTAAAAAGGAATCAAAATTTAAATTTTAAACTAGAACAAAAAAATACTTTAATTAATACACAATAAAATTTAAAGAGTAAAATTTAAAAAAAAAAAATAGAATGAAGACAATGCTTAAGTAGCTCGCAATTGCAGCAGCAAAACAAAAAAACAGACAACAATGGAAATCAAGATCATACAGAGATAGCCAAAAAAATAAACTCAGAGGTAATCGAATAAAACCAAAAACAAACAAGGAATCCGTTCTATTCCACTTTTTCAAGGGCTAAGAACTATTCGAAGTGGATTCAAATACTGGAATATAATATAATTTCGAATCCATTTCGAATAGTTCTTAGCCCTTGAAAAAGTGGACTAGAATGGATTCCTTGTGTCGTTTTTAGTTGCATTCGATTCACTCCGAGTTTATTTTTATTTCTTTCTTTATTTATTTGTGGCTATCTCTGCATGATCTTGATTTCCATTGCAGTGAAGAGTTTTTCAAAAAGTCTTATGAATCAAAGTTTTTTAAAATCTTTTATGAGTCTTGTTGGTTACCAAAGTTACTAGAAAATAGAAGAGAGAAATTCACAGTGGAACAATGTTGAAATGCTATGAAACTTGTGGGTTTCAGGTAACCTCTAGTTTTTTGGTAACGTTTGATTTATGTTTTGTAGCAGGGGCAATTGACGTCCTTCGCAGATGTCGAGAGAGAAGAGCCAAAAAAGATGTTTCTGTAATAAAAATTATTGCAGATTGGCTGCCGGAAGAATGGAGTAATCGACCCCCGACCTTGGCGACAAATTTGGCGAGTTTGGAGGGTGGTCCTGTATAGTCTGTGAACGCGATGACTCAAAAATGGAAAAAGCTAGAAGGTTGAAATTCGGTATGCGGTAAAATTGTAGCTTTCTATTAAATTTGGGGCGAATCCACCAAAGGGAAGACAAATTGTTTTTACGAGTGAACGCGTTCAAGGGTGAACGCATTCACGTTTGTTTACACATCCACAGTTGATTATAAAACTGCTACGGGGAAAAAAGAAGAAAAAATTGGGGTAAGAGATGTCTTAGATGCTCCTGCACGTGTGTTTCTGATGATAAGTAAGTAATTGCAGATATATTTGGCACTATTTTTTCATGGATCAACGGACTTTTGCCTTCTGTGTCGCATAAATCATGAACTAAAGCTTTAAATAGAAAAAACTCTATGGACTTTGCCTTCTGTGTCGCATAAATCATGAACCAAAGCTTTAAATAGAAAAAACTCTAAGTCAAAATTTCTTTAGTGGGACCTCATATTTTTTTTTCGCGATTTCGGTAGCATTCACGGTTATTCTATTTTTTTGTTACATTGAAGGCAAGTAATACATTTTTTACGCACGATATTTTTTATGAAAACTGTCACGACTTTTTCTCAGTATGCTTTTACCAAACTACACATATCATGATCGTCATATACTTACATAATCGAGATATGTTGACAAATCAAACATGTTCAATCCCATTCGGTTCAGACTTTCGACGTTCTACCTTAATTCAAAATACTGATTATAAACTAGATGGCAATTTGCAGATTTATATTAACCCATTTGCTACGAGTTTCAATTGATTTGTCTATGAAGCGAACCAAACCGATTTGATTAGTAATCGTTCGTTACTATTATAACTACTCCCTGGTTATTATACGGGAGCAATTTAATTTGTGCACTAAGGTATATTAATAGACGTTGATCCCCCCCATGTAATAAGGGCTTTGCAAGCCGATGTATTGTATTGCCTGTTCCATGTAATGAAGGCATACCCAATTAAGTTTGTATCCCCATGTATCCGTGGAGATTTTTATTAGCTATAAATCCTCTTATATAAATGTCCTGTCGGCTCTGTTTTATAGTAAAGCTCATTTGGTATTTAAGGATCAAGTATTCAAATAAGATAAAATTGGAATATATCTGTAAGTAGACGATGTAAATTCCTATGAATATCATATTAAGCTTTGGTGCGGCAAATGGAGGGGGGCATATGTATGTGTCTGCTTCGTAAAAAAAATGTGCATAAATTATACCCGTTTTAGGTATATTCTCGATTTCAGTCTGCTGCAGTTTTCGTCTAAGAGTAGTTTTTTTTCCTATCGTTATGAAAAGTTAAAATCTTTTAATTAATTAATTAATAAAAAAAATCTAGTTATGAGATTAATTAATTTATTAATTAATCGCATAAATTATACCTGTTTTAGGTGTATTCTCGATTTCAGTCTGCTGTAGTTTTCTTCTAAGAGTAGTTTTTTTTTCCTATCGT
>BGPR01020210.1:0-28154 GCA_013235015.1 Araneus ventricosus
ATCTGTTACTAATTTATTATCTATGATTTTAATATCTAGATCTAAAATTTCTGCAGCTAATTCATTGTCATTAGTTTTTATAAGTTTTAAATAATCAGGATAGAAGTCAATATGTGGCTTAAGGCCAATTTCTTTATTGAATAATATTAAATCATCTATATAGCGGAATAATATACTATGGCTATAATTAGTCAAATCTTTCTCATAGTAGTGAAGATAAATATTTGCTAAACTATTACTAGCTGGGCCTCCTTGAGGTAATCCTTTAATTTGATGGAAAATCTTATTATCAAAAAAGATATAATTTTCTTTTAGAACAAGATTAATAAGATTTTTAAAATTATTAATGTTAATATCTTTTTTAAGATCATAATCTTTATGTATATATACTAGGGTATTAGTTAAATCTTCAATATCTATACTATTAAATAAATCCTGGAAGTCAAAAGTATGTACACTAGTTATTTCTACATCTTTAATTACATTTAATATCTCTACACTATTATTTACTATAATTGTATCTTTTTGCTTATTTAAATTCTCTATCACTGTCTGTATGTATTTTTGCAAGAGTTCGCCTTATTTCCTAATATAAGTATTGCAACTTCTAAATTTAAGAGGACTCTTGTGAAATTTTGGTGTAAGAAAGATGTGAGGATAATCTTTTTTAATATAATTAATTCCCAATTTTTTATGGAAGGCTTGAATTCTATTAGAAATTTCTCTTTCACCTAATTTTGTCTTTTTATAAATATCACTATTAATAATATGATCATTAAGTATTTTTTTGTAAAAATATTTACAAATTGTAGCAAAATTACTGGGCACTTTGTCTATATAGACTATTACAAAATCTGCTCGCAATTCTTTAATATGTTTTTTAATATCAGGATATCTATTAAAATCATAAGATTTAAAATTATAGTTAAAAAGATCTAATAATGTTTTATGTTTATATTCATTAAATGCCTCTAGAGGCAGACTATATTTTATTGCCATATTTAATATAAATTTCTCAATATCTTTTTTAATTTGATTTTTAATAATTTCATTACTATTAGCTATAGCCATGCGATGCTTTGGACCTTTACTCATTAATTCTCTAAGTTTTTCATTTCCAACAATATTCAAATCTCCAGTAATTACATGTCCATGATCTTTATTCAAGAAATCATTATAATTTAAACACTTGCACTCATCACTCGTATTACTTTCTATTATATTATTATAGTTAAAAATCAATCTGCCTAATTGTGTATTTAAATGCACTTTTAATTTTAATATTTTTTATAGGGAAGCAATTAATATGTTTATCTAATATAGCAGAAAATTTACATTTGTCACATAATTTTTGTTCATTTTTATGAACAAAAGTATGTGAACAAAAAGTATGTGTGTGGGGAAGGTACAATATTCAATATCTTTCTTATTGGAAGTGTTATGTGATAAATTAAATTTTTTATAAATAAATTTGAAGATATCTCTAACATATATATATATATATATATATATATATAATTTGGAAGATAGATATATAGGACAACCTGTATAAAAATTCCATTTGAATACCATTAGTATGTAGAAAGATATCTGTATTGAAGCGAGAATAATTTACATTTCTTTTGGAGATAATTAAATTTCTGAAAGTTTCTCATAATTTGGTTCAAAACTCTGCAAATGCTCTATTCTCTATAATTTAGCCAAATATTTGTGCATGCGCAGTACGTTTTTCATTATATCTCGAAAACTATTCACATTACAGACTTGGTTCTTGGGTATATGGATGGCCCATGGGATCATAGAAGCACCCCCCTATCTTATAAATTTATTAAATAAATTGAAGTAAGTATTTGTTTCCTAATTTAAGTCGTTCTTCTTTTGAGATAAAACTCTTATAATGAATATTAGAGTACTTATGTTATTCAGCGGAAACTAATAATATAATGCAGGCTGTTTTAAAATGAATATCGGAATTTTAAAGGTATGAACTATTTATTATGTCTGACATAAATTGACAAATGACACATGAATTGGAAGCTAAATTCTGCTTTTACCACAAGTATTTAACGAGAGTATGTATAGGAAACCTGTCACGCAGCAGTAAATTCTTAAATATGTCTGGAGTAATTAAGGCAACCCTTGTTTAAATCCGGATTCTCTCGTCGGGTAGGTCAGCTAGTTACAAAGGCACATACATATACAAGGTCTTTTATAAACTCCCAAAGCAAAAGCCTCAGGTTTTTTAAACGCATGTCTTTTGTTTGTGTAATAATTATTTCAGAAGTTAGTGATGAGAAACTGAGGAAAAACGCCGTTGTTAGGTCTAGTTTTTGTTATTTAATTAAATATCTTAAGAATGAATTAATTTTGATGTATTAAATCAACGGGGTTGACTTAGAATGAACCTCAGAATGGTATATACAAATTTTATTTCGGCACTGTTCAGCGTTTCGGAGCAGTTCTTGCAACAAGCAAATAAACAGACAGACGAGTGTATTTTCTGCTTTATATTATTATTAAAGGTATTTTTAAAGATATACAAATGTATTTTCGGGGAATGATAATTTAGGTAATTTCCTTATAAATCGCATTAGATAAGATGATCTCAAATGTGCATGAAATTATATCTAAGACTACGTTAAACTAAAGAAGAATCAACATAATATATCCACATGATGTTATTTGCAACATCGAAATTTTTTCAAGCTAGTTCATCCCAAAGCAGGAAATGCACTTTATGTACTTGATATTTAAGAATCCATTTTTATAATTGATTTAATTATTAACTACAAGTACACCATTTCTCTCAGACTACTTTATCAGCCCACTAAATATAAGTGCCCTCTGTGTCGTAATTTCATTTTAATATTTCATTAATATTTCTGATTTGTTTTCACATCAGGTTGGAACATGCGGTTTCATGTTTTTATCGGAAGTTAAAAATTCAAAAATATTCGTTTTTGGTTGCGAAAAATGAGTATTTTCTTCCTCTTTGAAATTTCAAAAAATTGAGAGACGTATTGTTTCATGTCAAGCGACGATTTTTTAGGAAAACTTTCAAGCATCATTAAACAATCAGCTACTTGGAGTGAAAGAGAGCCATCCTGATTTAGAAATTTCCAGTACAAACATTATCATCAAGACTTTTTGCAATCTATACATTTCGGTTAAAATCTTCTGCTTTAAAGTTTGTTCCTACTGTTTAGTTAGCTTTCTGTTCGGCTGCTCTTTTATATGCTTTAAAAGAAATTTCTGACACCCATCAAAGAAAGTATAAAATTTATACGCCTTCTCTAAGGCTTTTATAGTTCTTAAAACTACTTCATCTTCATCTTCACTATGATCCTTTGGTGTTATATGAGTTTGATCTTTTTTAATAAGCTAACTACATGAAGTTTTACTATTATGCTCTGCAGAGTTGGAATTATAGATCACGGGCAAGCAGAGAAGGCTGTCAATAACTGTCTCAATAATTGTCAGTATCCCTATAGGTGATTTAATGAAACACATAAAAATGCTTCTTTATTCCAAATAGCAGGAACAGTGGGATTCGGCGATCGATGGCTGAAAAGGGCAACGCAAGCAATATAGAGTTCCCTAATGCTCATTTACTGCTCAACAAAGCATAAATATGTAATGCTCAATGCAGAACAGCAATGTGGAAACCGTATAAATGAGTTTTTATCCTTCATACATAATTTTTCTAAAGAAAATAATTTATGAATGATAACGAAAAATAATCCCTCGGAAATAACTGGAAATAAAGTATAAACCTGTACTTAACATATAGTATTCTTTGTTAATTAATTTACGAAGAATCAATACATTATTTTACATACCAACATAACTCCTATAAAAATCACTTTCGATTTTACTATCATTTCTGACAAGAGGAGTAACATTTCACGAGTTAAATATTTACGAATCCATGTGTCTGTGTAATTCAATAATTCTCCGAACCATGATATCATTATGGAAACCCGTTTAATCAGCTCACCGACATTAAGTTCTACATTTCTATTTTCTCCATCCTAAGCATTTGAAGTGTAAAGACGTATTTAAGCCCCATTTAGCGATTAGTGATCCATATTGAAGGAAATTATCCGCGTATAAGAGATTTCATGTATTCAGCTGTATCATTTTGTCAGAAAGGCATTCAATAAATTGCCATAATGGGATAATTAGATAATGTTTTCATCGTTACACATCGACTTTTAAGGATAATCTAATGAATGCACTTGGGAAGACCTGGATCGTTTTCAAACAATTTTATTTAACATGACTTACTTAATTTTTCTAAATATAGAATCTAGTAAACAGTATTTCAGTTTCTCCCTGATATGCTAGAGTTTTGAAACTTTGTAAACTTGCGTATTCTTTCTATAATAACTAATTTTAATATTTTCAGATCTTAATCGTCATTTAAACGATTATTATTACTTGCAGCTGCAATCTGGTGACTGTCTGATGCCGAAAAAAGAAGGCTGGTTTGAAAAGAAATCAAGAGGAAATGATGAAACCTTTAATTTATTAAAAATTAATAAGCAGAACTGCCTATTAAAAGAAAGAAATTCTTCAAAATGTTCGACTAAAGAAGTCAGCGAAACACAAATCATCAAACTGTCTATAACGATAACCTGTTTGTAACAATGTATTATATATGTCCCGACAATATTGTTACAGATATGTTTTACTGTATATCGATTCTCAAGAAGTTCAGATCTTGAATAATGTATGGATTCTTAATGATTTATTCTATCTCAAAAACTCAGCATTTTTTTTCGCAAAATCTTTTAATTAGAAATCTCAAGTAAATGCACAGAGAACAATGACTGCTTAACTCATTGACTGCTTTCTTCAATGACTTCGCTGTTGCGTTTCATTAATCTCATTCATCAGTCCAATATCGTTAAGGTATTTTTTATACTTCGCTTTTGTTATATTTTCCTAGATTTGAAACGAGGTCTTCAATGTCATCTCTCGACCGGAAGAGTGCTTCTTTCAGTAATCAGTTCTGCTTCATTAAGTTAAAAGTTTGAAAAGTTCTCTTTTACCGCTTTTTCTTCTGATTATTTCTTATCTCCTTGATTGATCTTGTTGGAACGCTTTGTCATGACGTGATCTTGCCCATTGCCCAATGGAGCTACATCAAATAAATTTTTAACTGAAAAAATTATTTAACAATATTAATACTGATATTAGAGATTACAATATAGTTCATTTCTTATGTTCAGTGATAATCAATATCTGTGTTTCGATATTGCCTCGAAAGTGTTGATTTTTTAATAGTGGGATTCACAATGCATGGTATAATTTTAAAGCAAAGCTATTCAACAGATAGTGTCAGTTTTTATTTAAAATACACATTCTTCAAGATGTAATGAATGTAATTATGAGATACTTCTTACGTTACACGGAATACATATAAATTCTGTAATGAAATTCTTCCTAGACCTTCTCTACAACATCTCCGTCAATGCTGGCAATAACAATAATTTTCAAATAACTTATGGCCGTTGGTTATGAGGGTTCTACTTCATTAACATGAAATCACATCTGCGGATTGGTCGCTGAGCTGATAGATTGATAACTGTAACTTTGCCAACCAGAATGTCCAAATCACATTTCAAGTGATAAGATTACTTGAGTGAATCTTCATGTCAAACTATCGTTTGGATTTGATTTGATAAGAAAATCATTTTTCTGCCAGCATAAACGAACAGAGAAAGATTTTTCCTTAATTGCCTTATTGACTTAATGTTTATTGTGTATCAGAAGGAGCGAATATTATACATCTTTGCCTTTTTTTGTAACTTCAAATCATGTTGTTTCTAAGGAAGGTGCTATTGGTACTGATTCCTATCGAAGAGAATGATTGTAATATTTTGACTATTGACAAATGGATTCTAATAAAATAGTTTTTTTATTTTATTATATATAATACGATATAATGTCGTATAAGCTTGAAAGAATTTTTGGGAGACAAAGTAGAAATTAACTTTAAATTTTTGAAGACGACTGCCACGCGGGCGTGGCAGCTGCTTGGCCCATTCTCTCCAGACTGTCGCAAATACAAACTGGCTCTTTTGGTTTATAGCTACCGACTGTCTCGTCGGTGTGACACCAGCTTTAGTACAATTAGGCGTAACTAAAAGAAGATCAAAAGCACTGAAATTCCAAGCGCGTTGGGGAACGTTGACCAGATCGAACTTCGTGTTTTCTTTTCGACATTCTCAAAGGATTAAGAAAAGTTTCTATTTTCTCTAATATTACAAATAATTACGTCGTTTCAAATAGCCTACCTTGAAATTACTGAAAGTATACAAATCAATTTTTATTTATTATTGTACAAAAAAAGATATGTTGAAATAACCTTCAAATATTCGTTAAGAATAATTGCACAGTAAAGCATAATATTCACAGTAGACGTATACTGTTTTCCACTTAATTTGATTCACTAAGTGACTGCAATCACAATAAATATATTTCAAATGAAGATAAAGAATTTTATAAGCCCTTCATCGATTGGCATTGTCAGACTAGTAAATTATTTGAACCTTTTTTACAATTATTACTAGTCGGGCAGTGCAAAATAAAAAAAATATCTCCTTAAACCTTTATATTATTACGCCATATACTGTCTTTCACTTGAAAAAAGGAGGCACAAATGATGACGCAGATTCCTGAATTAAAAGAATTCAGTTTATAGTCAATTTTTACAGTGAACAGACACAAAATTTGTATGTGTGAAGAATCAAACACAATAGAGTACGAATTATACAAAAGATCGTATAACTTTCTAGGCTTCACTGCGTTAGATAGCTCGCCCATCTTTAAAATTGAATTTCAGAGAAGTTGGTCGCCTCTTTCAATTTTAGGACGTGAGAGGTCTGACTTTCTGCAAGTCCCTCTTACCTCCAGAACCAAGTTCGACCAAGCCTCGAGATCTTGCACTTCTTAAGCAAGCATTTGGAGCCAAAAAGATAGCTCAGTCGCCAAAATCGCCGCAACAATATCCTGATTGAATTTAACAGTAATTTTTTAAATTGGATTTTTTTATCATGATAAAAGTTTTATTGCAGATTATCCACAAGAAAGAGGAAAATACTTTTTTGTTAATTAAAATGCTTTGAAAAAATTTAAATTCCGTTTTCATCTGCCGTCTAGTGCCTGCTGTCGGAACTATATTCTTAGTGTCATATATTCTTCATCGAAGCATATGACTCTTCTTATACCATTTGTCAAATTTTTCTCTTAAATTGCATTATGTTCTCGAATAAAAATGATTTATTTATTTTTTATTTGCAAAACAGATTAAACAATGGAATGCAAATTAATTTCCCAACGTAAAAAAAAAAAACAGAATTTTTCCGAGAAATTCCGAGATCATTAAAATAAATCGTATTACATAAGTTTCAAAACAATATTCGGAGAAAGGTTTTAAGAGAATATGAAAAAATTATCCGATTATGTATCAAACAAGTTATGGATACCTCACGAGTAACATGGGACATTTTATTTCTGCTAACTGCCTGCTATTCCTCTTACGAATGGCGCTGAATATATTTATAGGAATTTTTAGTAGAAGGTTTGCCGTAACTGTAATTTTTTGCTAAAATTTTACTAAAAATTGTCAATATTTCCAAAGTCAAAAATAATTTCATAGAAATTACATTTAAATTCATAGTTTTATGTTCAATTTTAATTAAAAACATATTTCTTTAATTGAAAATTCAAATATTTAAAAAAAAGTGCTCCGAAGGTAGTCACATACCTTAAATCATTTATTGCATTTGTTTCTGGTTTTGTTTATGTTTGTATATATATATATATATATATATACATATATCAATGTCATGAAAGTCAAAAATGTTGAAATAAAATGGAGAGACTGAAGTAAATCGGTAAAAGCGCATAGATGCTCATCAGGATAAGTAAAATCTATCCGAACCGCTAAAATATTAGTGAAATCATAATGTTTTCTGCGAACAGTGCTGGCATAAGGCTAAAAACACTGTCCTTTACCCCGAACATTATGATAAACCAAGAATTTTAATGAAATACAAATAAAAGAAATGATTTTACGAACCTAAAACTGAGAGATGCTGCCAACGGAAGACGTGACAAAGGAATGAACTAAACGCGTCATGTAGGGTCCGGAAATTTACGAAAATATCAAGTTACTTCTGAGGTTGGGGGAGTTTCGATGAAGATTAGGAAATCGATGGAAAACAAAGATGAAAGCGAACTACATTCAGGAAACGATGAAGATTAAAGAAATGATGAAAAAAGGAAAAGAGTGTATTTAAAAATTAATGTGTAATATAAAAATTAAGGTGTATATAAATATTAAGGAATGATGATAAAAAAGAAAAGGAGTGTATTTAAAAATTAAGGTGTATATAAAAATTAATGAAAGATGATAAAAAAGGAAAGGAGTGTATTTAAAAATTAAGGTGTATTTCAAAATTATGGTATGATGATAAAAGAAGTGTAACTAGTGTAATTAAAAATTAAGGTGGAAACGGTAAGTGTTAAATAATATTTGAATTTGAAATCCATTAATAAACGACTTAAAGATGCGTTTTCGAGGTAAACACATTAGACCCCGTGATCAGTTGATAGAGATAGTAGATTCAGTAAATATAGAATCCTGGCAGTAGTGCAATATAAAGACTGGTATTTTTATTCAAAATGTCATTTATTGTGTAAGTTTCAGTCAACTCCAGACGTTTCCTTAAAATTCTACCTAGTTGATTATAGAATATTCCGTAATTGCTGAGTACCGCAAGTTATGTGTTCTCTTGTGTTACGAGTTGTTTAGAGTTAATAAATTCATTTTAATGTAAAATCATATTCTTAACGAGTTATTAATTAAACGAAAACAAACGTGAGGAAATAACTTTCTTCTCAGGAGTGAATCAGAGCTTTCAATAGTTATTGAGTTTGATCAACAACTGTAGTATAAAAGTTCATTGCTAATGAGATTACGACTTAAAAATGGAAGCCTAAACTCCATTAGTATTCTCAAAATGAAAACCAATCGAATGTTTGAAAATCTAGGTAATAATTCAACATGTCTTGAGATTAGAAACAACCAAGCTTATATATTTGTTACTAAATCTTTATTAATCACATTAATTAAATGAACGAAAATGTTGTAACACAATATATTATATATTTAAAAAAAACACATAGAACGGATCAATGCAGTGGCACTTTAAATCTATCATTGAATGGAAAAATTCTACAGTGTATAAATTGCGCTTAAGAATTTTTTAAGCCTGTGTTTCGCCATTTTTTTTAATCTCTTTTTGGCTAAAAAATTTAAATTATGATTTAAAAGAATCAAAGCAATATATTATTATGTATTAACGGAAGTCATATATTTATTATATGTTGTGTAGAGCGTTAATTCGTCTAAATTAATAATTCTTATGTTTGCTTAAAGAATTTTTTAAAAAATGAATGTTAATTTAAGAATGATTCTGTAAATAAAATATAAATATATTCATCTTTAAATTTCAGATACCTGTGACAATCAGACATTTTCAGAATAGCTAGGATTTTGAGGATTTATTCCCTGAAGGAATTCGCATCCTGTACCATCTGATCTAAGTTGTCTTTCTTTTTTTTTTCTTCTGAGAACAGATTGCTTTTTACAATTCTTGACATGGATTTTAAGTGTTCATTTATGTATTAAAGCAATTCTTGTATTATTGAAATCATTATCATAAACATTTGACAGCAATTTTTAAAATAAAGAAATCCTCATATTATGTAGGCATTTTTGCATATTCATTTTTGCACTTCAAAAGACTTCTTGACATTTAATTGGGTACGTATTAAAATTTATTTACATAAATAAATATCTCAGGATAAATTTCGTAGGTAAATAGATTAAATTAACTATCTCTGATTAGAACTATTTTAGACTTAGCAAGATTTCAACAAATATAATCAACACAAGAAAAATCCTTATTCATTTGCACTGCTTGATTTACCACTATTTTTATTAATAAAATTTCTATATATATTTATATATTTAAATAACAATATTTTTAAAAACGAGTCACCTTTCCTGAAAACGTTGCTTTTCAATGTAAGAGTGGCGTAATCAAACTTTAATATTATTTACTTCAACTCAGGCGAGAATACGATAATTTAATCTTTTGTTTGATAAACGGTTTCAACGCTGCTCGACGTAGAGCATCGAAGCTCACAGTTCTCAAAAAAATTTCTTCACATTCAACTAGTTTCTGGCATGTAATACGCTATTTCAACAGATATTCTGAAAAAAGTGTCAGTCTCAGTATGTATTATCATAAAAACCCTACTATATACTTAATTTAATTATTGCTGTATTGTGTTTATAATTATGTATGCTTAACAAAAGCTTATTATTTAATTTATAGTATTTGTCATATTTCTATAAAATTGTTTTACACTGACGAATAAAAGGAATTAATTTCTTTTTTAATTTGCTAAACAGATAAGATTAAAACGCAGACCAAGTTTCTCAGATGGAAAAAAAAAATTTTTTTGGACATTCCAGACAACTCTAGTAGAAATTAAATGATTTTTAAAAAAAATAACTGTGTTTTAAAAGTTTTGAAAAAATACTCTGAAGAAAGAATAAATAGACTGACAAAAACATATTTTATAGAATTTTATCTCTGAAGTACCTCTTTGTTTCTGTTCTTGATAGGCAGACAGTTCATGATAAAAAAAATCATGAACCTTTTATATCTTTAATCAATTGACCAGAGAATGTTTAAATACACCTTTGCATCGCTACATGGCTTTAGTTGCATTTTTTTAATATATTTTTTCAAAAAATTTTGTATACCAACAGTTATAAATTTTAACAGCAATAAGGCTATTTTGTGAACCCATGCAGAATTTTCGCTTATTCGTTCGAGTGGTTTTAAAGTTACTTTAAATATTCTGTTTTCGCTGTAAAATCATTCAATTAAGGATGAATGATATATTTCGAAAAAGTGTGATTTTAATCAAAATAGTGTATTTTTAAATCTTTCGCATAGAGAAAAGACTAATTTGCCTAAATACAGGAAAACTGACGAAATCTGCTTATTCGTAACCTCTGTGGGCTGAGGTAGCGTGGTATTGTAAGTATCGATGAATTTTCAAGGGAGCGTCCTGAGGGATAAGGTAACTTCTTTTTATAAAATTTATCGTAATATTGTATCTGCTCTTCGCAAATTTTGATAGATTTTAAATTTACTATATGCACTGATGCCACGACATATTATCAGAATAGAGATGAAAATATTTTCAAGATACCGGGCCTTTAAAAGTTTTGCCTGATACAGGCGAAAACACACAAATGAGCCCATTATTGTAGACGTTGCCACAGGACTCATTGAACAATCGTTAAAGAAATCATCGTGTTTTGGTTGTGCCAGGTTCACTGTTACATCTACGCTTCAGTGCAGATATCCTGAACCCTTACATAAAGCGGGAGAGACAATGCTTCATTTCGGATAAGATTAATCAACAGTTTTCCACATTTAAACTGATTTATTTACACAGATAACATTTCTGGTTGCAAATTTCTTTATCCTAATAGATTACTTAGAACAAAATGCATTAACTCTATCGATACGGTACCGTCCCAAACGTCCCTTCAAGCAAAAGGCGGTGGACGTCTGAAAAGTCCCAATATCACTAGCAAATTTTCACCCCCTTTCGTTATGTGTAATTGATTTCATACCCGCGGCGCGAGCTTTCTTCATTAGAGTGACTCGCCCAGATGGGTTTGGGAAAAAGGGTTTTTTTCTCAGAATTCGGACAGTGCCAGCTGTCATTGTAGTTTTTGAGGGGAAGGTGAATTTTCCTTATCTCTGAAAGAAGAATTCGGGCGTTCCCGTATTTTGAGGTTCATGCATTCGAATGTTCTTGGGAATCAGTCGTATCCTCAGTACATCGATTTAATAGTGACATGAACAAAAAAAGAGGGAATATTAATAAAGTTTAATGAAGAAAATTCAGCAATAAAGCTATCTTCAGGTTAATTATTTCATGAAAATATGACAACAAATATATTTTTTAAAAATTCTTTTTTCGTTTATCATTAGTTGTTAGCTTCTTAGTAAAGTTTATTAATAGCTGTTTAAAGTCAAAACATAATAACAAAATCTCTTTAATGCAAAAGCAGACGAATAAATTTCAGTCAAAAAGTTCTGTTGAGTTGATAACTCATAGAAATTCATATTCATGAAATGTAATATATTCCTCGATATGTTCAGAGGACATACTTAAAAACGGAACAAGAAAAATTATATTCTCCAACGTTCAGAAAATCCTGACCTTGCTGATTTTATTTACCAAATAAATTCTTGTAGATACAGAGAAAACACTCTAAAGCAGCCATCATCCGTTTCCAGTAAAAATAGCCGCCCTTATATAGATTCCACATATGGATTTGCTCAATACGTATTTAAACAATCTCTAATTTGTTATTTCTGATAAAGCGAATTTTAAGAATCATCTCAAATGAAAAGTACTTCTGATAACTCTAAGTTCTTTTGAAAAATGTACAGTTTGTGTTTGCTCGGATGCTTCAATTTTTTCGGGCGAATTTTTTTATAAAGTTTGTTATTTAATATTAAAAATAAATCACTAATCGTTTCGTAGGAATTTGGAATAGCATAAATATCTTCTATTTTTCCTAAAGTCTGCTGACTTTATGGTCGCAGCAGCATATCAGCTGCTTCTTTATCAAAGTTCGAATCAGTGCCTGAAAGGCGCAAATGAACTCTTGAATTCCCACCCCGGTTGAGACCTTGAGCAAAAAGCAGAAAGCAGGTACACCTCCTACGTCTCGTCTTGTCCCTTAGCAGTGCGATTGGAAGTTAAAATAAAATACTCCTCGTATTTTGATGCTTTGAAGAGAGAAAGACATAATAACAGTTTTGTTTTCCACTTATTTATTTATTTAATAAAATAGTTCTAAAGCTTCAAAATCTCTGAAAAGTTCACAAACGATTTTTTGGAATTTAATTATCGTTTTAGTGTATAATTAGTGTTCGATAAATAAATTTTGTAAACACAGTTTTTGATTTTATGCGAACAGTATTTTCGTAGTTGGAAAGATTGTATGTAATAATGTTATTAAGTTCTATGTATGAAAGTTGTTTATACGAATTCAATCTATTTTTAAAACATTTCTGTTGTGTTACTATATCGCTAAACCTGAAATGCATTTTTAGCCGAGCTAAGCATAAGAGCATAGCACACAGGTGGTCATATGCCGCAAATGTTGACCATCTGAAGATTTAAATCCATAGCTTCCATGCTTATTTTATTCTAACTGCATTCTAGGCACAGTTTGGCGGTTTGTCTTGATATTTTGATTAAAGACAGCTCATAACAGGAAACATACGTGAATTTTAGACATTTCAATTTAAGATCATTTGATATCATCAAATGAAATAAAAGGTGGATTGTGGAGGAAAGGACGTTGTTGAGTTGCACCAATCAAGCTAATTTTAATTAAGAGGCACTCAGAGTTAGGTTAAAGGTCTAACAGGTGTTTATGCTGTTTTTTGCTGTTAGAAAAAAGAAAAAGGGAGGACGTTTAAATCCGGTAGAATTTATATGTACCGGACCTGTACAGACGTCAGAGTTATCTTGGAATCAGGTTTTAAACCGATGATTCTCTGGCCCGAAAAGTGAACTCTGTCAGAAGACCAGCACGGTTTTGATCATCTGTTGAATTCTTGCACACCTGAGATATCGATGAATATCAAGCCCACTAATGTAACTTTCTTGATCCAATTAAATTACGCAGCGTAATAAGATCCCTAATTTGAGTAGAGTCTTAGAAGCGGATCGTTTAATGGAGCTTAAAATGGTCGTTATACTACGTTTGTCATTATATTTTGGCTTATTAAGTGGACAAACTGATTTTTTGCTGAATTGATACACTATTAACTTACACCAACGTATACATGGATTTCAAAATATTAAATACTTGACATATAGTTTCTCTAGACAAATTTAAGATCATATATCAGAAGATTACTATGCGGGCGATCGTGATTTATGGAGAAAATGTGTTTTCAAGAATAGTGTTTTAATAAATAATAACGGATAACACGTTCTTGAGTTAGAAAACAATGAATGTATGCTCCCTTTACAATTATTTTCCTTAACACTCTTACTCTTCAACCGACCGTACCCAGCCCTGCCATTTCTATATTAATGGGCGGAATTCGACCGGTCGCTGTGCCAAAAAGAGGGAGCAGGCAGTTGGATGAGTTGTCAATAAATGCATGTGTACAATATGTCTTTATAAAGAAGGGAGGAAGCATGGTGCCCTTTCTAATAGTGGACCAGTATCTGATTTCTAAATATTTACATATAAGTATATACTTCTAAATGAAATATGCGCTAAATGAAATGAAGAATTTTTATTTATGCGTGGGCAGTTTTGCCTAATTGATAGGTCTCGGTCGGAGTGTTCCAGGCTCCCGATTCCATTAAAGGATTCCCGTGTATATGGCTTGGTTTACGTCAAATCTGAAGCCTTTGATCAAACGCTCGTCTATTGGCACGGTACTGTAGTTTGGAGAGAGAGAGATGCCTGTTTAGATGCCGTCCTCGTCATTTGACTCGATGGTTCCAAATTAAGAGAGCCTTCCCAAAATAGCCCTCATGTTCCTTCAAGCTCGGTCATTAATATAATTAAATTCTTATTTATGTTGTTTGAATCAATAAATGCAATGTTAAAAAATTTCGACATTTAATTTTTTATAGAGTTTCCCGGTGCGATGAGTTATATTTAGTAAAAGAATTTTATTGCATTACCATTTTAAACAAAAAATTTCCCGATTTTCTTACTTTAACCGAGAGAGTTTTAAAGGTTTGAATTTCATTATTTTAGGAATTTTATTCAAAACAAAGGTTTCTCATGGAAGCGTTTTTGGTTTTTCATCAAATTTAAATTATGTTTAAATATTTAACCAGATTTCTCTGATTTATTTTGATAATGTTGCCTCAGAAGAGAGAGAGCGTTTTGAAAAAACTCGGAATATCTACTTATTTCCGTATAATAAATTTTTTACGTGTATATTTGTTGTGCGTAAAAATTTTTCAAATAAATTTAGGCAAAGGGCGGAGTTTAATCATACACATGCTATGAGTAATGGCTCATGGCATGAATTCTCAGATACTAATAGCACACACTTCACATAATATTTGTCACTAGACACAATTCCATTAGAATTGTTTAATTAAGGGTGGCATAGTGCAGACAACACAGGAATAAAAACACAAATTTAGAACGATAGCATGATTAAAAGATCCTTCCATTGGTTAACAGATGACATCACCAAAAAAGCCGGGAAAGACACGCATGCACATAAACAACACAGCTGGCGATGATGCTGAATGAATTTTGAGCATAAAACGTTAAAATAGCATAGAATATCTAAAGAGACAAAAAGGTAAGAATATCTAAAAAGGCAAAGAATAATAGAAGCAATTTAATTGGTGTGCGCAAGTGCAGCAGCATCCAGGAAAAAATTGCCAAGTATGAAATAAATACAAATATTAACAAAAGGGGAATTAAAAAGTGGAAGGGTAAAAAATAATAGTAGACAACGACAAGAAGTAACAATCTGGTGAATGACTTCATCAGAGGCTAGACATTCATGCAGATTCAAAAATGGAATAGGTTTTCTGTAGAGGAAAAAGACTTTAAGGTCTGAATTTGATATCCTCTCTTGGCCTGAACCTAAACCGGAATGTATTGGAAAGAAAAACATTTATCCACAAATTATTTAATATAGCATAGGTATTTATATAAGCATATTGTATGTGTGGAAGCAATCGAATAAAGGATATCATTTGATATTTAAGGAAAAGTATTAGCATTAATAATAAAATTAATAACTTTTCTAATTTTTCTGATTTTTACTTTCTTCTCTTTATTTTCTTGGTTCTTCTTTGTTAGTCGAATTTTCAGCAATATGAGAATATATTATATATTCATTAATATACATTCGTATATTATTGGATTTAATTACCATTAGCCACACAATTTTAGCTGCAAAATTTAAATATAAAATAATATATTAAGTAAAATTAATCATCTGATAACTTTTATTACTATGCTGCAGTTTATATATTAAATATTTGCTTACATCAAAAGCGGAAGGTAAATCAGATGATTATAAATGCTTTTCAGTAATATGTACGATTTCATCCGAATTCGAGCTCATACGAATCAGACACATTAAAAGTTTATCGTCTGCTGATTTCTATAACACATCGTAACGATAAATTCAATGGTTTATAATCTGCTAATTTACTGATTACTAAAATATTTTAAAGCAGAGAAATACATGGTTATTTTAACGTAGATCGAAAGAACGGGAAAACGCCCTATATTAAATAACATTGTTTTAAAATCAATAATTAATTATATTGTTTTTTAAATTTAAACGATGTGAAACAATTCGAATTAATGCTATTAATTAAAATTAAATTTATTTTTGATCAAATGTAATTGTTCATTATCTGATTAACTGTAATATACGTATCACATTCAAAGATGGATTATCTATTATTTATAATTTTTTTATTAATTTTTACTTCAAACCTGATTTAAATATTGAGACTATTTACAGAACACAATGCATCGAGAAAAAATTCGCTCCGAAATGAAAATTTTAAAATAATGATTTTTGGAAGACCAAATTTAAATCCAAAAGCAATGATCTAGAAAGTGAGGTTTTAAATCTCTTACCTGTCTTACAATACCAAATGATAGATGTTAAAATTTTAAAAGAAAAAGATGCAACCTTTAACTGCATCGTTTTACAGCGAAAATAGTAAATTTAATGTACGAATAAGCTGAAATTTTGAACGAGTCTGTAAAATAGCTTCTTCACAGATTACTGTTAAAATTTAAGTCTTGCTTTTCGAAAAGTTTTAAGCATCAAATTTAAAAAAAAAAATGTATGCTAAAATTTATTTTAAAATCAAAAGTAACGTACATAAAGTGATAAATACTTTTTGTTATTACAGCGACTTATTTTAAATTCTTCAGTAACTATATTATTTAACTATTAATTAACTATATTATTGAAACTATATTTGGATAGTAGTCAAATTATAGATTTTTGTATCTGGAATAGTGTTTGTAAATAATATTGTAAAAATTTTGCTATGGTGATCCGCATCTTATGTAACATATTCTGTGTTGAGGACATGATTAGAGGACCACTCGTAATATAGGACAGAAAATTGTGGAGTAGTGAGTTACACTATTTAGAAAAAAGAAAGAAAAAAATAGTTCTTTAGGTTTCCTGTCAGATGGTGGATGTAGGTTGTTGGCTCTGTATACTTGCGACTTCCAGAGTGGCACTTTTTCAAGTTTTAGTGAACGCGTTCTCGTATTCTTGATTCATGATAGAGAGTCTATGATGGTTTGATGCTTGATCTTGATTGAGTCTTTATAGAGCGCTTTTTTTGCTGGACAGATTTTTCTTTTTTTCTTCTGCATTAAAATTGAAAATTATTCTTAACATTAGACTATAAAAGAGATAAATACACAACAGATGTTTCTTCAGATTTCTGATTAAAAAATTTATAATTAATACAATATTAAAAATTAGAGATTGTTTTTTTTTACTTTGCATAAATCTTTTACTAAGGAAAATATCAAAATTCAGCAGTTTAAATTATAATAATATCTATTAATAAGCTAACTAGTACAAACTCGATTAACATGTTTGCAGCCCATGTTTGACGCCTGAGATTCAACCATCTCTATCATCTATCTAATTAGATTACCCCTTTTTTGCTATCTCTGAGCGACAGTTAAAGGGGATTATCTAATTAGATTTTAGGTATGAATCATATTTGGCTCATACGCCGATCAACATGTTAAAATGCTTCTCTCCGATTTTAAAATCTTCAGGGAGGATCATTTTACACTTACAGCGTATTCATCATACTAATACATACAAAATGTTGGTGATCTTTATTCTGACACATTGCATAAATTATTACCAGTATTTTTATTTCAATTTTAGTATATAAATTAAATTATGTGTCAAAAACGTTTGGAAAGCATCTTCTACGATAGAACCTTTAAAAAACACTGCTTTGAAATTCAAAAGCGGCGTTATTTAAGAAAAAAAAACTTTGTTTGTTAGCTTTTATTTCGAGAGTAACCCAAAATTTCAATTCTGGGTTTGAAAAACGATTACAGCGGTGATATTCTGGTAGTACAGAAACTCATTTCTGATTGTCTTTAGATTTAAAAATGAAAGCAATGATGTGTGAGCTGAATTAATATTCGCGAAAATGCGTTGAATAATTCAGTAAAACCTATTGACTGTTTGAAGATTCAGCAGATAATTAAAGATTCTTCAAGGTTAGAAAGAGAGAGGTTTAAATAATTGTTATAGAACTTTTATTAACCATAACTAAAATGAAAGAAAACGTTTTAACAAAATACCTTTCCTATAGAAAAATAAATGCATAAATACGAAGCAACTGCTGTGAAAATTTAAATCTCATATCACAATGGAAAATTCTACTTTATTATATATTACATTTTAGAATTTTTTAAGCCTAGTATTTAGAAAGATCTATATAAATACAATGCAGAACAACTCTCACAAATTAAAAATAAAAACCCCTTTTCACAATTTTTCAGATAAATTACAGCATATTCAAAGAATTTTTCTGTAAAATAAGTTTTATTACAAAAATTTTAAAGGTATATTTCAAAAACTTAGGAATTATCTTTACAAGAAATAAAATTATTTCTCTAAAATTGTTCAAATATTTATATCTGCTGATATATCTTATCTTGAAAATTGAATAATTTTTATTTGGTATTGTAGATAAGAAAAAGACATTGAAATTATCTTCAAACATTGTTTAGGGTTATTGCATAGTAATTACTAATGGACTATCGGTGCGTTGGTTTCACAAGGTTCTAACTGCATGCAAGACAGTTTTGAGAAAAACAAGTTTAAAGTTTTCAACTCTATTACAACTTTTTTATTTAATATCTAATTTACTTAATCTTTCAATAATTACATTAAAAACCATTCTTTCAGAGATTCCATAGTTTATTTGAAAAAAATCTTTTATTCCTCTTTTTTTTAACATAGCAAAATGCAGTTAGAACCTTGTTTGAAACAGGAATAGCTTTCGCCGAAGATACATAGTTGTAACTGCTCATAGAACTTATCATTCATAGAATAAAGTAACACGTTTATTCTATGAATGATAATGAAGATAATTCTATAAATGATAACGCTATTAACTTCCTGGACACATGAATATCCTGTTAAGAAGTACTTAATTGTAATTTAATTTATCTGATGAATTTCTTTCAAAAAATAGAGAACTGAATTTAAATTGATCGAACTTTAATTTTGGGAAACTCTGAAATCCGCCCATGTTTAATCAACTCTGTTCTGTCATTTTCATCAGCTAGTATGTTCAGTATTTTGTGAAAAGTACTAGAAACGTCATTATCAGCACGACCAGATAAATTTCAACTCCACAAGGTACATTACAGAACTTGTTTAGTTGGAGTCAAGCTGTAGACATTTAATTTTCTCAGGTAAATAAACAACTATGTAATATTAGCATTTTATAAGTCAAATAGAATTACAGACAAATCTTTTCTTTCCTCGTGTGTTTTTCTTTTCCTTTTAGACTGATATTTAATGTCATCCGTCAGTGTTTACGTTTGTTTTGCCACCTTGAATTTCTAGCAAAGTCGCATAAATCGCTTTTTGGGGAGTGCAATCCAAGGTTAAACTCCGTGATAAAAATTCTGTTCATTATTTTCAATAATATAATGTTCATTTCTGTACATTATTCAGTATACTGGTTTTCTAATTGAATTTATTTTTCTGTACAATACTGTTGACGGTAATTTTATTTCAATACTGAGGTGATAACCCATATATTCTCTTTTGGTATGTTCCCTTTAGTAGTTTGACTCTACTATGGAGAAGGATTTTATGTGTCATCTTCATAAAACTGAGGCTTCTTTGTTCCATTCTTTCCTCTTTGGTTTGGTGCGTAGATTTCCACATTTTTAGTTAATTATGCCGTGCACACTGGCTTTTGCGGTATGGGTTATGTTCCTGAGTAGAAAGACGAAGACCTCTATTTTTTCTCTTTACACAAAAAAAGTTACTTTATGGAAAACTTTTTTCTGGTCAACTTAATTTTTATACCATTTTTCGAATTATTTGCTTGGTATTCAACTTTCATCCAATCACATTCGTCCACTTCAACTCGTTATTCAATAATCATTTTCTTTGATCCTACAGGCAACAATTTCCATGTTGTGTTAATAAGAATATGCCTTTCTTCTGTAACTGTGCCTAAATAATAAAATTAATATTGATTATCTGAGCGCTCTGTGTCTGAAATGTCTTTGTCACATTTGTATTTGTATTGCAATTATTAGTTTGATTCTACTCATTTGAACTGAGTGATGATACTTCTTTAAGCTTTAAACGCCTTTTCTTCCTCCTTCACTTACCAAAAAATAATGTTAGGCTGGTAATAGAGGGGTTAAATAATACTAGGCCTATGGATTGTGGACATAACTTTATAATATATTATATGCAATATAATATTGGGAAATATTATAGTACTCTTTATTAATACTGTTCTAATAATACAACATAAGATGTTAACCTCAAACTCTGAATGAGACTGTCATCGATACCCTCACTAAATGTGAAATGATCTAAATCAATTTCACTGCTAGTGTCGTTGAATAAATCAGGCAAACTTTCTAGTTGACACAAATCATTTTCCATGTTTTTATATTAAGGAATTCAAATTTATTCTATTGTAAAACAGTACATAAAGCCTTTATAATGAAGAAAAATCTCATTTATAACCCAGGCAAACTACCACAACCTGCTTAAACAATTACATAGCTGATCATTGGCCACAGTAAAAGCAGATAGAATCTTCTCAAACCAAAATGTATAGCTACCGTTTGCAGTGATATAGAACCATGGCACACTGTTAGTTCGTCTATTTACCACGAAAATGCAAGCATAGTCAGTTCTCTGAGTAGATCTAACTTAGTACAATACTATAAACTGATAATCTCATTTTTGGCAAAAATGTCAGTTAGAACCTCTTCAAACCAACGAAGCGTAATATTAACAAAAAATATATCGTGACATGAAGGCAGTTTACTTGCCCTCCGATGATCGCTGTGTCGAATGTTATTTGGAACTAATGAAATATATATCTTTACGCCTTTTCCTTTCTGTTATTAGTAGTCTTTACTTTACTTGAGTTGGAAATTTCGTTGAGTGGCAATGCGCGTGCATTTCTACTCAGTCTCAGAGTTGATATGAAACCTTAATGAGAAAAGCCTTAAACCGTTCTAAACAACGGTTTAGATTTGGCTAGCGGGCTAGATCAAGTTTAAGATTAGCAGTAGCTGATCAGTGCAAGTAGGTACAGTGACTCATTTCGAAAAATGAGAAGGATGTTGAGTTGCATTTGATTGAGATAAAATTATGGAGGCTTAACCCGAGAGAACAGGCTACCTCTTAGAGAACGCTAAGACGCGCGGGGGTCATAGAATGACCCCAAACTGAAATTGAATCCTGCTCTGTTGAAAAAAATTATATTTTTAGGTGCAAAATGACGCTTTTGACTTTTAGACATTAAGAATACAGTGCTTAACACAAATAAAATCTACTCCATTATTAAAGCACGGATTTCTAGAGGATCCGTTTTTCGTGCATCACTTTCACGTTAAAAGTCTGGTGCAATTTCTCGATAAATATTTTGGTTCTCTCTACAATTTTCTGTATCTTTTTATCGTTGATGAATAACTCCCAACTTTTCACAGGGTTTGTCACATCTTTCACTGTCCCTTTTGTTCCTGGTAAGCGAGACGCAATATTATGACAACGATTACGAATATTCTGCCTAAATTTTGTTTTCCTCCTCTGGACGCCATCTTTTGATGACAACCATAATAAGTTATTCACATCTTCATTTCTAGAATCTCCGTTCTCTTCCGATTCGGTATCATGTTCGCTGAATCTTTCATGATATGAAAAATTCTCTACTGAAACATCTCCAATTCCATTTTCAAATACTGTATCTACATCAGTTTCAACCTCAGGGAGAACTTTATGTAAACGCTCCTTTTTTCTCGTATTGAGACGGCAATATTAGAAACAGGTAAATACTTTAATTTGGCAAGAAAAACAACGAGCTGACCATATCAGCCAAGTGAAATAACTGGTCTGTGGCACAAACGAAAAGACGCAAGGGGTCATTAAATAACCCCAGTAACTGACCAAACGTATATTAGAGGACGAAACATTCCTGAAATACTTTCTAAAACTCAGAAAATGCAGAGGGGGTGACTAACTCAGCTGCTGATAAGAAAGAAATGAACAGGCGGCTAGTTTTCTGGAAATCGGAGTTTTTGGAGGGTTTGGAGTCAAAAAATGACCCCCGTGCGTCCTCTCGGGTTAAGAAGGAGTGACCAATGCATTGTTGCGTATGGCTAAGGGTGTTTGCTGATGGTATGAGTGAATCGCCCTTGTTCACTGATTGCATGATTTTGAAGTCTATAATTTGGATGATGAATTTTCTTGAAAACTTTTCAACATTATCTTCGATACTTTCTATCTTTACAGTTTGGTGGATGCCATCGTTGCAGACATACCACGGGCCGTTTGTGATGATTCTAAGGTTTCCTCTTTGTTTTAAGTTGTTGAAAATCTAAAAAAAACCTCCTTAACACTTTATATCTTAATTTAATTAACCATCACTATTTTCTTGCAGAATATTCCCAGGGAGAGGAAAATAATTTTAATTAATAAAAAAGTCTTCGTTAGCAATTAAAATAATTTCCGCCTTGAGAATCCATCTATTTCCTGTTGTCTAGAATATATTCTTCATGCTCTTGTGAATACCTTTGGTAAAAACGGTCTAATTTTTATTCCAGTAACATTAATGAATTAAAGAAAGCGTGCATGTGACCGCATCATTTCAAGTATTGTTTAAAATTTAATTGTTAAAGAATTTTTTTTTATCGAGATTAGATTTTCTTCCATTTTGCATTCTCATGAAAAAACGTAAGTTACACTGATATTTGTAAGTAACGAAATTTTTACTTACAATAAGAGGAAACCTCAAATGTCTAAAATGATTGAAAGAAATTAAAGACGACAGTTGCAAATTATTCTTGAAAGGAAGATTATAATTTTTAAAGAGGAAACAAAAACACCAGTCCATGACTGATAGGGAAATATGAAAAAATTCTTTCTAGACTAGAGATAAATATTATAGTATTTCCTTAAATTAAATCAAACGGAAATGTGACATACTACAGTAATCTAATATTCACTACTAATTCAATTCACAAAGAATCAATATATTCTCTCGACACTAGATTAATTGTTACAATGTAATCATTGCACACATTACCATTATTCGTCCCTTGATGAAATGCATTTCGAGTGTTTAATATTTGAGTATCTAAGCATTTGCCTGTGTAATTTAATAATTCGCCGATGCAGTATACCATTATGGATAGCCCTTTTAATCGGTCCATTAGCTGTAAGTAGTCCTTCGAAAGATCTCCGCCGGCACATGTAGTAACAATGAAGCTTTTAAGCAGCATTAAGCGATAAGCGATACAAATCGATAGTTAGTCCTTGCGAATAAGATATTTTGACCTGTTTTGCTATTTTACTGGGTCGAGATGTTTGTCGATAAATTCATTTGATGTAATTTATCAATTAAGTTTCTCTCAAGTAGCGGTTTTTTAAAGATGAGGCACAATGTCACAACTGAAAATATGTTTTTACGTTTCTGGTATAAGGTCAGAGCTACATCAACAAATCCATACAGAAAAAAATATTCTTCGCTTTCCTCAACATTTTTCGCATGCATTTGAGCATGCGAAAAATTTTGTGAAATCAATGTGAATATAGATATAATGTCACAATCAAGTCAATCACAGTCATTAGAGTAATGATCACAGAATCATTGGAAGACTACACTGGATGTCAACCACTCAGTCCTACGTACATTCGATTGTAAATATTTGTTCTACTAAAAAACTCTGCCAAGAAAGAATGATTTTAGATAAGTTTGCAACTTCACCACAGTTGTCTGCTGCACAATGTGTACGTAAGAGTGGAGAGGGGTGAGTACAGCTGATAAACATTAAGTGGAAACTGTAAAGTTAAGGCATTAAAAGACATAATGACTCGATACGAAAGTGACCGTTAATCCATTTGCATCTTAAGTATTCTACAGGCTTTTAATTTAATCAATGCAATATTTTCCCAAAACGGAAGCTGTTCTTATAATTAAACGGTGCAGAAGACTGCACTGTTAATTCGCATCATTCAGTATTACGATAATATTAAAGCAATAATTATTTTAAATACTAACACACAATAAGTAGCTTTTTTCTTTGAAATTGCGTATATATACTTTTGAGGACTCTGTTTATAGAGAGAATGGACTTTTTAATTACCGTAATTTTTTTCACTCTCTAACCTCTGAAAAAAATATACTTGACCTTTCGTTCTATTAGTACCTTTCGAGCGGAACATTTGTAAAGGCTGAAAAAAGTCTTGATTTTATTCTAGTTTCCTGATCTTTATTTTATTGGTAAAAGGTCTGTTGAGACAAAATGGCACCAAAACACGGCTCTCGTTACTTATTTTCCGCGCGACCGTCAAACAGACAAAATGCATAGTACAACCCAGACGAGCATGAATAATTCTGATAAATATTTCGATGAAATTGCTTGAAGCTGTACCTCTGAGATTTAGGGTAACGACAGTGTAGTTAGTGCCTGTAAAGAAAATAATCCAAAATCACAATGTCATTTGCAATAACTGTGCTTCTAAATTCGCATAAACTCTAATTTTGACCTTTTAGAAAAAAATTAAATTATATAAGAGATACATTTACTGATTTAATTAAGTAATAAGAACAGCTTGAAAAAATTTCATTGTTTTCATAAAAACCTATTTATGATTTTTTAAGTGTTATACTGCTAAATTGACTAGAAATGGCATTAAAAGGATTACTAAGCAGAGAATTTTCTTGACACCACTTACGGATTAAATTTTTCCCGTTCATTTCTACTGCTAAAGGATAATCATTTATGGAATTACCATCCAAATTTCACTTAAAAGTTTAATTTGCGAAGCCTTCATAATTTTGGAGTGTATTTTTGTTATAATTCGTGTCGGATAATTAACATGAATATGTGAAAATAGTATATAATATAGACAAATTTGAAACAGGGTGAATAAAAAATGTGAACTGTTAATTGGAGTATGCACACCGATAATAAAGAAAATAAATTATGCATAACTAAATTAAACAATAAAACTATTTTAATGCTTAAACATTAGTTAGAAACAATGACAACTTCTCATGCCATAATGAAATAAACTAAGCCATTTTGTGTCATGATATGATACCTTCAGTGCAATTAGCGCTTTCTTAAAAGCTTAAATTTCATGTGCAAATATATTTTTTGCATGAATATTTGACATGTTGAGCAAAAATGGCATTATTATTTGTTTTGGTGAGAAATGAGTAATATTTATGTTTTTCATATTTGTCATGCTGATTGAATGAAACTGAAACGCTGTGATAAAGGTTCAACTTCTTAACTTAATTGCAAAGCCAGTCAGTCATTTGGAAACCTTGGAGATTCAAATCGGTTAAAAATGATTAGAGAGCAATAGATAATACAGATATTAACACTGCTTCATAAATATTATTGAAAAACAGGCGAATGTATTTTCTAAAACGTGAAAAAAATAAGAAGCGCCTTATCAATGATGTGTTAGCAAGGCGCCTTAGGAGTGATGCTTAACATAACCAATAATTAAAAATAAAGGTATTGGAAAGAAGAAAGGTGAAAATGAATAAAAGAAAAGATAAAACTTATGAATCTTTGCAGCTGAACCGACTGCTTTAGGGAACACTATTTCGGTATTGAAGAACCCTTTTGGAGTTCCGGAAACTGTAGAAAAGGCAAAGGGGGAAATAAATCCTAAAAAATATCGAATGTGAATTCACTTAAACACAAAAGCGAAGGCATTGATGAAGGCAAATAATTTTTCAAGCAATCAGTCGGTAGTTGTTTGTCTTACAATTGTTAGTGCATTTCAAAGAGGGAGTTTTCCTACAAAAAAGAAATAACTGACTAGAAAGAGATGGCAATGAGCGGATACTACCTGAGTTACCATATGGATGAATTGACCCGCGATGAATTCTTTTCATATTGAAATAAAGGTCAATAAGATGTTGGATGAATTTAATAGAATTCGTAAACGCATCACATAAAATAAAATCTTTGTCACTAATTTGTACTTTTTTTAAATCCCATCCATTTTTTCTTCGTGAGAAAGAAATTTATTCGTGTAAAAATGCTTAACGAAGATGACTAGAACTCATGCTGCTATCTTTAGTCTTCATAAAATATTATCGCTTAACAAGCAACAAAGAGCTCTATTTTTCGCAACCAATAACGAAGATTTCTGTATTTATTTAACATCTGATATAAACATGAAACTGTATGTTCCTACTAGATGTAAAAAACAATTAAGAAATATTCGTTATTGGTTGCGAAAAATTGCGGTTTGGGAAGGTTTAATTTCATTGCTACTAGTGTTTCTCCTGTACTTTACTTTATTACCAAAATTATAAAGGACCTATTATATTTAAAGATTAAGATAAAAAATTTATTAATAAATCATAGGGCAAATATTGTATATTTATCGTCTACATGCTAGGAAATATTAAAAAAACAATTTTGTTTGCTTGTAATATGATCTCCATTTTAAACAGTTATCTTGCGTGATACAATCATTTATAATTATTCTCTACACACAAAATAGGTGTCCTCATGTTCGAAGAGGGTAAAGATAACGTCAAAGATAGGTTCTTCTTCTTATACGATCTGCAGAACTCTCATTTTGTGACGGATTGCATTCTGTTTTTACATGCGCTTTTAGTGGTTGTGTCACAACTTTAGGTTTCTATGGGAAGGCTAAACTGCAGGCAGTAAAATTGTTCAATCAAAGGGAATACCTGCAGAATATCTCTGAGAACTTCGGTAACCCAAATTTAATTTCTACTATAAAGACATAGCACGTTTAGGAGAGAGAGATACATCACCGCAATTAACAACAAGAGAGTAGACGTTTCAGTACGATCAGATATGACTGTTGAATTAACTAATAGACCAAGTGAGAGCTGCATTCCTCTTCTTCAAGTTTCCTGCAACAGCAGAAGCTACATATCAACACTTCCATTGAACATTCCACCTATTGCTAACACAACAAGGACATTGTTTGAACCCATCGGTGTGGGAATGGAAATTCCTAAAAAAATCATTGAAGCCAATATTCACTTGTAAAAGACAAGTTCTGACTAAAATACTGTTTCTGATTACTTGTGCATGCAATAAATGTTGTAGAAAAATATTCAAGTGTGTAAAAGCTAGCTAACCTATGTTGCACTAGTATGTATAAGAAATGCCTAGGCAAAAGCTATACTAATATCGAAGCAATAGACATTGCCAAAGAAAAAGGATATGCTGCCATTCTAAAGTTAAGCCAGATAATTACATTATTCTGCATTAACTAGGCAGAAATAATTTTAATGACTACAGTATTTTTAAATGAAATAATTTGTATTAAAATGTAGCGTAAACATTTTTCACTTGTAAATTTCTTAATTTATGATTAATCAAAATGTTCATGTTGAAGAATGTTTTGTATTGTTTGGTGTTTAATAAAGCTTGAGTTTTAAATTCCTTTTTTTTATTTCTCTTCCAAAATGAAATGCATAGAAATATAAAACGCTAATCAGGAACAGAACTGGTTTAAACAAACCTAAATCATCACGGCATTTGAAATGTTTAACTAAATAATATTATTTTACATATTTCAAAATTGTAAGAGTATAATAAAACATTCATTTGATCAACTTTAATTAAAAAAGTTACCTAAAAATATGATGCTGATATTTATAAATCTTTATAAAATAAATTATTATAGTAAAACAATAACAGATACAAGCTTAAATCTAATTTAAAAATTTATAGCAAAATC
>BGPR01020211.1:0-20817 GCA_013235015.1 Araneus ventricosus
ACTTTTGAGAGCATTAAACTTCCATTGATGGAATTAAAAGAAAGAAGGAAAAAAAAGACATACATTCTGTTAAAATGAAATCAATATAATATACTAAAGTTCGTATATTTAATTATATTATATAATTATTTAATTTTACAATAATACTCAAATCCATATCTATGAAAATATCTTGCTACATTGTTTCTTTCTTGGTAATTCCTTTAAATTGAGAAATATTATTAGGGAAGGACAAAAGCTTTGTTCTGCATGTGATTTTCTCTTTAGAAATTAATATGCGCTTCTGCTATGGATTTTATGAATAAATTTATTTAAATTTTTTATTCTATCAGGGTTTTTTTCTTAATTATAAGCATTTCAATTACATCACTATGGCAGCATCCTTAAAAGCTGTGATGCTGGAGGAGCAGTTTTTGACCTTCCTTGTACTTTACAGGTTTTCTGTCAATTTTTTCATGTATTAAATACTCTCTGCATTATTAAAACTTTCTTATTGTATATTTGTAAATTTCCCCTATGTAATGACAAAAGGTCATTTTCTTGTTATATTTTGCTAACATAAGGTGTAAAAAATATTTTTTTCTTACCTTTCATTCATAAATGATTACTGTTAACTAGAAAATAAGATATTCCTAAAATCGAACATTGTAAAGTCATCGGCACTGGCTTTGGGTTTGATATGTAGAGAAATTGATGGTTGTCGGGGATAAGAGATTTAAGTATGTGCCTTAATTGAATTTAAGATTTATGTATTGTCTAACAAAATATTAGTAATGCTATAAATTGTAAGCTTATAAATTTATCTTCTGATCTGTATTGAATAAATAAAAATAGTTTAACTGTAACTTGGATTTTAACGTGTTAATATATGATAGGATAATTGTGGTATTGCTTAAGCATTACAATTTTTATATTGAAGCAGCGGGAGTGACCTCCCCGAAACTTTCTCGCATACGACCAGTAATGTGGGGTGGGTAAACACCCAGTTGGTAGGTAAATATTTTTGGGGTATTTACCCAAGGAATGGTTATTTTGAAAAAAATTATGAATGGTGATTTACAATGAAACATATAAAATTTATGAAATCCCAAAAACTTAATATTTTGCAAAAAATTGTGTATGTTCGCAATTTTTACGTGCTCTGATGTACCACAACTTTATTTAACGTTTTTGAGTACAAAATCTTACTATAGATATCGCACAACATTTCACTATACCTCTGGTTAATCACAGGAATCCATCTGGAGAATGTCAAAACGAAGTTTCGTTTTGGGGATTGCCATAATTTCCTAAGCGCGTATTTGCGGCTCGCTACAATTTCTGCCAAGGTCAAACGCCAAACATACACACTTGAATAAAATAATCGAAAGGCTTGCCAACACAGTTGTAATGTGCATTTGGAACTAAATATGCAATTTGAACACCTGTTTTTTAACCAATTGAGATGAAAACTGGGCACAGATCTATAATTAATGTTAGCATCCGCGATATCAAGTTTCATTTATCTAAGGCAAAGGGCTAAGGAGATACAAGTTTGCGATTATACAGACCGACAGACAGTCAACCCGTTGACGAATTTGGCCCAAAATTTTATACGGACCTACATTCATGACGATAAAACTTTGTACCAAATTTTATCCATCTAGCTATTCAAGTTTTTGAGTTATAGTATTCACATGACTTCGGACATACAGACAGACTTCTAGACTAAATTTGAATAAAATACAATTGCCCACATTTATTTCACTACCAAAATTAGCATCATACTGTGAAATGAGTATTATCATTGTATTCTATATTACTATAAACAGTGAACCTAAAGTTGTTAAACAAATCCTTTGTATTAAAAGAATTAGGCTAAATTAATATATTAGTGATAAAATAATATTTAAATTTTTTATGTCTACTTTACATCGCTCTTGGAAATGTTCTTTTGTGACAATACTACCTCTTTTTTAATTCATTCTATCTCATTTAACACTTAAATTTTGTATAATATTTATAATACAAACTAATAGGTGTATTAATTTTTAAAAAATCTAAAATAAAGAAATAAATAGCTAAATATTATTGTTTACTATTCTTAGTTGTCTATTTAGGGTTAATTTTGAAATTTGTAACTATATATATGGAGAACGCACTTAAAAAATTTAGACTACATGACTCAATTGTTCATTTACTCACTAAAAATTAAATAATATGCCAATTCACATATAATGTATAACTTTTAAAAGCATATGGGGTACAGAGCTAGGGTACTTTAGACATGGTCCATTGTATCCCAGTTTCTGGTGTTCTATTGTACCCCATGTGTAGGTTTGACAAAAATAGATAGAAGGAAAAATAAATTTTGCATTCAATTATTTTAGCTGCATTAAATATATATTATCTGGCCTTTTTATTTTGTTATCCAAATCACAATCCTTAATCAAGAAAATTGGACATGCAAAAATTTTACTTTTAACTTCCACAAATCACCAATCAAGAATAAAATGGCTAAATTGACAGTTAGGCACATGGTTTTAAATTTTTTTCCATCACTGCAGGCCCATCATCTATGTACCAAAATATGAAACATTCAAAATGAGAAATAAAATAAATAGTAGATAGTCCGTTGTGCCCCAGTCTCCCATATATTTGGTGAGATATCTACTACAGGTTGTAATGCCTTTACTTTCTTTGTGTAATAGAATTGAAATTGTTTTCTTCTTTTTCCATTCTGTACTTCTTAAATTTAATAGAAATAAAGCTTTCATAAGTCATTATGGGTTGATTTCTCAGGATAGGAAATTAATTTTTAATAGAATATATATTAAATTTATAAATTAAATATGTTGCTTTTAAAAGACGTCGCACTATTACTGAATGGAATAAAAATGTATTATTGTTATTTAGAAATAGTCAACATGTTTTGCCTTTAAAAAATTTATATCAAAATGATATGCCATCTCTCCTTTATACTTAAAAGATAGAAGAAATATCGTTGGTTACTTATCTTTAAAAAAATATTGATAGCAGTTTTTGGAATCTTACCAATAATCTCTCTCTCCCCCCCCCCTTAGTATTCTTCGCTTCTGAGCAAGGCCTAACTGTAATTATACATATTCAGATAATCTGAATATGAAGTTTAGATGCTTAATATGTGAAATTTTTTATATACTTATATTTTCTTAAACATCCTTAGGAAGCAATTTGATTATTTGCTTTTGTTTTAGCTGAAGGAAACAAAATAAGAGAACAGCATTATGAGTAATATAGTTGTTACATTCTCTGAGATTATAATTGATGAGAAAAAATATTAGTGCAAGTAAGTTTCTTTTTAGATTTTTCTCTTTATTTTCAAATTTCTGTTGAAACTTCGTTTTATATTGTTATGTATGCATTCCTATTCATTGTTTTTTCTCATCAAATTAGTACTTAAAATATGTGAAACTGATGCTAATAATTTTTTCTCAGAATTAAAATTGCAACTGAAGCATATTAAATTATGTGCTATGCATTCTTTTTGTATAGTGATTATATATTTTCGATTTTACGAAGTTAGCTAGTGAAAACATTTGTGGCTCCTAAAATTGAGGTATTTGATTTTTTTAAAAAATATTTATGATGTTAATAAGAATCAAGATAAATTGCTTTGCAATGCATGTTTTATGAAATTTTTATTGGTCTTTAATAATTTAATAGGAATAACAATTATTATATGCAGTTCCGTCTTAAATCGGAAGTTTAGTAAATTTCACAATTTTGTATTCAACATGCATTGGCCAATTTTTTTTCCTTGCGAAAAACTGCACGAAATAAATGTAATGTAACAATATTCAATATACTTATCTAGAATTTTTGAATGGTCAAGATGTTTCCATTAATTTTAATTAGTGCAAACATAGTGCACCATTTAATTGATGATTCCATCATTAAGGGTTACCTTCCAACCCCTAATATTGTCATATTTCCCAATGAGCTGTCTTGACATCCAACAAAATCACCATCACATTTAATTTGAGACTACATTCCAGAATCATGTAGGCTTTAAAAGGTAGTCTCTCTTCATTGAAACTTTTTTCAAATTACAGTCACATGGCTTAATCTTTTTTTTGAAACAAAGATGCCCCCTTCTATCTTTTAACTATGATCTTTTTACAAGGATCTAGAAGTACTTGGTATAAGTTTTAGAAAGACTTTTTGGGGATCATCCTTAATTTCATTCATAGAGTTTTTTAAAAAATTGGGGGGGGGAGGTTCTCCTTGTATCCCCCCCATTGTGCCATCTTTGTATAATTTCTGTATGATTCCTTTTAATCCAGTCCATTCAATTTTGACTTTTTAGGTAGATTCCTTATAGGAACTCTACCTATTGCAATGGTTCTCATGACACGACTTTTGGAAAATTTCTGCAGATCTTCACTGATCATGACCCCTAGAACCCAAAACCACCCTTCGTTAAAAAGTTTATATATATATATATAGGTATATATATATGTATAACGCTTTTTCCCATGTTATTTTGTGAACACAATAACTGGAGTAATTTTGATGTAAATTTAACCACCTTGGGATATGTTTTAAGGATAGTGAAAATCTCGGACGAGTTCGTAGATGGGCTATCCAACTCAAAGGGGGTGGAAATGGTGGGGGGTGGAAATTTTCATTTTCCCATAATTCCTTTACAAATGAAAATAGAAAGAAAATTCAAATTAGGCGAATTATTGCCTTATCATAACAAACAATTTTTGTATTTACACTTTTTCGATAGCTACAATTGCTTAGAAGTTATGAGCTGAAAAGTGATTTTCCCACCCTTCCCCTCCTCTCCCCTTGACTTAAAATGTCTTTCAACCTATGCATGTTACCCCTTGTTGGAAAGCTCTCTTCATTTGCAGTTTCTTCCACCCTCTTTCATTCTTGTAGCTCCAATACTTATGAGAATAGAGGGCTAAATGTTCTTTTCCTTATTATTATTAGTAGAGAAGTATATGCATAACGCTTTGGCCTGTGTTATTTTGTAAACACGATAACTAGAGTAATTTTGATTAGATTTTTAACTGGCGACGGATATGTTGTAAGGACGGTGAAAATCTCGGCCGAGTTCGCAGATGGGCTGACCAGCTCAAAGGGGGTGAAAATGGTGGGGGACTGAAAATTTCATATTCCCATAATTCCCTTACGATTCAAGATAGAAAGAAAATTCAAATTAGGCGAATTATTGCTTTATCACAACAAACAACTTTTGTATTGAAACTTTTTTATAGCCACAATTTCTTAGAAGTTATGAGCTAAAAAGCCATTTTCAATCCCCTCCCCAACTTATCATTTCCCCATAGCTCTGTTGCGACTAAAGATAGAAAAAAATTTTCAATTAAGCGAATTATCACCTTATGATAACGAACAATTTTTATACTAAAAGTTTTTTGTCTGCTAGAATCGCTTATAAGTTATACGATATTCAATACCCCCCCCCCCATTTATCACTTCCCCGTAGCTTCGTTAAGATTGAAGATAAAAAGAAAATTTCAATTAGGGGAATTATCACCTTATCATAACAAACTACTTTTATATTGAAAGTTTTTTGACAGCAAGAATTACTTAGAAGTTATGAGTTTCCATCAACTGCATTCACTTTCACTTTTTATGCGGTATAATATATAATTAATTTATGACTAATTAATTTATAGTTAATATCGTTGTTAAATTTTGTTAATTATAACTGTTAATTGATATACCTGGCTTTGACCCGGAATAAAATGTTTTCATGTTTAATATTTTCAATGTAAAAATTACTATTGTATAAATATTATAATACACAAATTCCTTTTCTGATCTAAAACGCTTTCAATTAAAATGAGAATATCAATTGAACCAGACGATTTTTAAAAACTTCTGTTTTCTTCATACGTTATTATTTGTTATATAGGTACTTCAAATTTTGTTAACAATTACTAAAGTCAATGAAAGGTTTTAATGAATATTTTGAAACAGTTAAATTAACTATTTAATTATTCATTAATTTAAAGCGTGAAAATTAATCAGTAGCTGGGCCCCGATATAAATTGTTAAATCGTCTACTTTTAAAATTTTCTTTTAGCATTCTTCCTTCTGGAAACAGTTCTTCGTATTATTTTTGATCAACAAGAATATTGTTACGAATTCAGTTTAAAATTAATTTTGAAAAAATATTAAAATGAGAGAAACAAGTTTATGGAAATGAAAGACATCGTGTTAAAACGCATTGCTTAATTTTTAATTAAGTGAAATTTTAAGCATCTTTTAGGCTTTGAAAAGTTGAAGGTGACCTTTCTCTTTTCTTAAATGAAAAGTTTGATTGAAATCAGTCCAGTGGTTTAGGAGGAGATGTGGAATATACATACATAGCCACAGTGACTTTTATTTAAATTAATATAATTATTAGATAATTATAAGATAAAGACAACTGACATATAGTATGAGCCATGAAAAAGGTTTTAGTGAAGTTTTGTAACAATTAATTTTTAACTTTAATTAAGTAAATATTTAATTTTAATTATTCAAATAATTTTAATAGTTAATTTGATAATAGGTTTTTTGACAGAATACTTTAATTTGATATTTAACTAAACATGGCGGGACCAGGATTTGTTTAATGAAATCAATATAAAGTAGCCAAAAACGATAGATATTTAAATACGAGTTTTCTTTATCCTTTTCACTATTGAAAAATATCTCCTTAACTTTAAAATTGTTTGGGATTTTCTGCCTGAGTATTTGGTTTTAACCATCGATGGAGATTTAAATTTACTGTTCAAATTGGCTGCACTCATATCCTATGCTTTAAAAACACGTATTAAATTTTCCACACGCAATGTTTAATAATTTTATTCTCTTATATGTTAAGAATTTAGTGACTATTATCTCTGTAACCAGGGAGTTCTCTAAATGAGCCCATTTTAGTAGTATTTAAGTGTTTCATGACATGGAAATCATGAAAAATGACATGGAAACACTTAATGGTTTCATGATTTTACCATATGACAAAGTAATGTTCGCAGAATTATATTGTATATATAACCTAGATTAAATAAATTAATTTTTAAATCTAGAATCTTTTTTCATTCGTGCCAAGAGTCAATTTCTTGTTACTGTTTCAGATAGGCTGGCTTAATGTTATCTAGGAGATGTTTGCACTGCTGAGATGTTTATTTCTTTATGACTCCTACCTGTTGAATGATTATGTGTTGAGATATAAAAAAAATTGACCAATATACTGACCGTTAAATCATATTTTGGAATGAAAAATGGAATGATAAAACCTTGATATAGCAAAAAATTAAATGACATGAACACAGAGTCACAGCATAAATATTGCAATGTGTAGAAACAATAAAGTCATTGGCTATGTCTGTATTGATCAATATGTAATATTTCATGACTTTTGTAACATTAACGTAAAGGAATCTACCTTTGCCTTCAAGCTTGCCGAAAAGGGATTTTTTAGTTATTTCCACCCTCTTTAGATATTTTTTGCCCAGATTTGTTTCATCATTTGTTATTACTTTTGATTGTGCATTGTTTAATAAAATAAATAGCTAATAAGCGTAAACTATATTATTGAAAACAATTTATCTGTTTTCTATTAACTTTTAATACAATTTTTTTTCTAATGTTATAGTTGTTTTGTAAATTAAATTCTAATTTAAATAAATGGGAGTTTTATGTTGCTCTATACTTGAACCATATTTTATATCATCAAATAAACTTTTGTTTCTTACTTTCAGTGAAGTTTGAGAGATGCATATATGCTATTTAATGGCACAAAAATATGAAAACATGTATTATTATCGACTTTTAACTGTTAAAATTTTAACTTTTCACTTCAGAATTTATATATCAGACGTGATACTTTTCCGCGGAAACGCGGATTTCCGCTTTTTCGGCATCGAATTTAATCATTCTTGAGATCGATGCAAATCTGCATTAAAATTTTTGTTAATGTGTTGGGGGTTGCTCACACAAACAAAAACTGTGCGCCATGTGCACATTCAAAATAATGTCAGATTTGATAGATAAAAGATCAGGAAGAATGTATATTGAAACATATTCTGCAATTTAGAGTGTTAAATACGAAGTGATGAGCAAAAAGCAGTGCGCTTTTGAATATTTTAGAAAAAAGATTTTTTGTATGATGCCATTGATAGTAACTAGGAGGAACTTGATAGTACGAAAATAGCTATGAGAAAAAAATGAAAAAAAAAAAAAAGCAAAGAAAGAGAGCAAAATTTAGAAAACGGAGGAAAATAGCACACTGGAGCATAAAAGAAAACTTGAACTGTTAGGTCAAAAATGAGAAACAAAAGTCTGAATAATTATGTATAATCAAAAAGAGTTTTTACATGGCCATATTTTTTAGTGAGATAATTTTTACCATAGTTTTTATTTTAACAAAACTTTTATACATAACTCATTTTTCACCTATTATTTTTCTTTTAAATAATAATTCTACAGTATTTTTAATATCTCGAGCACTTTTTGTATAAATTTATTCATTTATTGTTCAATTAATCATACTTATTTTACCTCTCGCTGTTTACGTTTGATACGATTCCGTATTTATGAAGTTCAGCTTTTTTTGTTCTAAGGCTGTGTCATGTCTGATATATGAGCAGATGTTAGATCTGTGATTTCAATTTCAAGGCACTCTTATGTAAAATAATGAAATTAAAAAGTTTACCATCTATTATAAGGTTTAATTAGATTTGTTGTACGTAATTTGTATTATAGACTTGAAAGCATTGAATGAGAATTTACGGAGCCTTCTGCTTTGGTAGTTGCTGATTATAAAGTTAATTTATCCATAAATGCAATTAAATACAATATCATGTATGCAAAATTTTCAAAAGTACATGTTTTGTTCTTCTAAGAGCTATGTTAACACATATTGTTTTATTTTGTCAGGATATGTAAATTCTTCCTTAGGGAAGTTATACTGGCTTTTCCAGGATTTTTTCATCAAACGAACACAGAATATGTATATTCATATATTTACTGTACACATTCATGTAACATAACATAAAATAAAGTAATAAATCTTAAGAAATAAATTTACATTTAAATATTTATAATAGTTATTACTTTCATACTACTACTTAATTACTTTATTATGTTGAATTTCATTATAAATTATTACAATATATATTATTTTATTATAAGTGTTTCATTTGTTATTTGTAAAAAAGTTTTATAAGGCTGGTACCTGCTGATGAGGTAAACATGATTTTGCATTAAAACTTAAATTTTGACTGAATATTCCAAATGTTGCAGCTAACAAAATATCCAGATATGTGTAATATATGCGTATGAGGAATATTCAAAGAATTAGTTTTCTGACTATAAAGCAATTCTGTAAATATTCAATAGGAAAAATAAATGCGATTTTTTAAAAAAGTTAAATGGAATGGCAAATTCTGGTTCAAAATATTTTTAGAAGCTGTAAGCTGTATGGAATCTTTCTTAATTCTTCAACAAAGGCAGATTTTTTTTTTTTAAAGTTTGTGGATAAATATACTGTGTATGAAAGTTAAAAATTTATTTTATTTTTGGAAGATTTGCATTTGTGTTTTTATTTTTTTAAACACTCATTAGATTCCAGACTAAAGAAATATGCTTTCATTCTGATGATTCGCCTTTTAAACTTTTCTTTTCTGGTACAACTCTTGTACCAGAAAATTTAGCCTAGAAATTGTACCTAAAATGTAGCCTAAAGGTTTAACTGTAATTGTTTAGTAAGACAGGCCTAAAAAGTGCCTTTGCTGTTTGAGTCTAGTTTCCTTTCATGAACAAATGTATGATGTTTACAGGTTTTGAAACTACTTTACTTTCACCAAAGCCATGGTAGTTTGATATTACTCGAGAAGAGATTAGGTTTTCTGAATATGCACAGGAGAAAGAGTCATGGGTTCAAAACAAAATTATGCAGAACATCCGACATGTGTTTGAGACTAAGCGACACTTATTCTATCTCAGTAAGTCAAATTTTTCACATGGGTGTGGTCAGTGGACTAGCCAAAGGGATTATGTTATTAATGAAATGTTATTTTCATGAAATTTATTAATATTTGTTTAATTTTATGTGCTCTATATAGCTTGTAAAGGAAGGGCGGCAAAAGTTCATACTTGCATTAAACGGTGTGGTGTGGAAGCTTAGAGTGTGACATGCCTGCTAAGGAATGGTCACCTCTTGTCATGACCAATGTTCAAAATTGGGAGGATCAAAAATTCCAATAACCCTCATATAGAAGTGAAACCCAAATAATTAAACTTTCTGATTTATATTGGATCATAATTAATAAAAGGTCTCTCAGCTAAAGTTTGATTGGCAGATAACTTTTCATATGCAGTACAGTTCCTGCTAATAAAGTTTTGAAAGCAGGTAAAAATACCTACAAATAATGATTTGGTCTTCGATGCAGTACCTGACAGTTATGATTATGCTTATTTAAAATCTACTTTGTGGTAAAACTTAAGTTTAGGGTACACAGCCGTTCCTTCCCAGTTTAGATTGCCAACTTTTTGTCGCCTTGAACATGATAAACTGGCGATGTGAGAACATTTTTTTGTTTGTTTGTGCAGTGAGTTTTTTTTTTTTTTTTCGTCTCTTGCGCACGCGTCTCAAGTGGGTTCCGGGCAAATTTTTTAAACTTAAAAAAACATCAGCGGTTTCGCTTTCAGCAAAGCGGAAACCTAATAACTTCGCTTTTTCATTGAATGTTTGGAACCTACGTTTTTTAATATTTCAAAGTAAGTTCTCACGTCAAACGTTCCTTCTTCAAAATATCGACTGTAGCGAAGAGCATGCCAGTCTAAACAAATGTCAAAAACAGGAGCGATATGCATGTCAGTCAAAATAACTTTACGATCAAAACTGTCAAAAATAAAACCGTAGAATTCCAAACGAAGTTTCATTCAAATTCGATTAAAAACAAGATAGCACAGAGCAGACTAATTAAAATAATGCTCAAGACACCAACATAATGATCGCTGCGCATGCAAGACATGAATATAAACATCAGCACGCACCCAAAACAAATGTTCTCACATCGTTAAACCGTCTTCCTCTTGGCGACAATGAATTGGCGATCTAAAGTAGGGAGAAACGGCTATGTACCCTAAACTTAAAATAAACCAATTTTGTTCTCTGTATAATAAAGATACAATTTTATAGTTTTTTTTTAACGCAATGGCAATTTCTATGAAGAACATTTTTTTAAATTTATCATTGTTGTACCTTTTTTTTATGTACTCTTTTTTAACTTTGGTTATTGAAACTAGTAATTACATTTATTTTTGTGCAAGCTGTCTACGGTTAATTTTTTCTTTTAACTTTCGAAATCAAGTTTGACAAAGTAAAGATCACACTTTAGTTATAGAAAGGACTAGCCGACTTTGGCGACCAACTGGTTCGCCCGTTTAAATTAGTTTTTATTTTTGTATTTTATATTATTATATTTTGGCAAATAGTTAAGTATATAAAGACGTAAATTTTAAAATGCAAGCGATATAATTCTGTATGATGCATCGCAGCTAACAAAGCTAAAAAACTGCTTTTGAAATAACTCTCACTCAATTAATCTATTACTCATTAATAGAATGATTGACACTGAATATGGTCGCGAAGGCCATACATGCTGGACACCCCGTATAAACCAGTGGGTGCCAGATTGGATGGAAAAAGTGTGGCGGCAAAAAATTAGTTAATTTCCCCTAACACTCTCTTTTTTGTAATTCTTAGTTTCAGGCAGCTAAAATGAAGTAAAAATTTTTTCTTTCCCAAAAAAAGTATGCTTTGTAGCCCCCGCGGCCCCCCCCCCCCCCCCCCGATTCGCTGCCACTTATGTTAGCTATGATGGGGCAGAATTTCTCCCTAGATCGTAACCCGTCACAAATCTTCCCCTCCCCTTCAATGCTATAACCTTGTGCTGTGACCTTGAGGAACCATGAACAACGCCGTTTCTACCCTGGAAATTGTGTTTGAAAACATTTTCAAAAATTAAAATTAAACAGAACTTCGTATGGAAACAAAATTGCTGTCATTAAAAAGCTAATTTTGTAAACTTTAAGATAATGTTAAAATTGTTTTTGTGCGACAATATGCTTCGAAGTTATTGTGGAAATACGATAAAATTTAATGTTTTTAATTAATTAAAATTTTGAAAAACCCTTTCTTAGTTAGCAACAACTACCAAAAAGCAACCACCTGCCAAATTTCAAGTTTCTAGGCCTCTTGGTTTTGGAGATTTCGTGATGACTGAGTGAGTCATGGTATTTGCCTTTTCTATATATAGATTGAGTCAAAACAGTTTCGTCGTATAATGAAGGAGGAGTATTATTCTATCAACGGACCTGGTTCGGTTTATTTTGCCAATGTGTCTCCAATCTGACAAAGGCATTGCATCTAGTTTTATAGGTAACCTAAATAAATAAGGAATTTCACGAAAACACTTGGACGTTGCGATTTTACTAATGTTGATGCTGGGTGGAAAAGTGGTACTATTCGTCAACTCGAAATCTATGTTGGAGGACACAGTGCGATGGACTACCTGTTACTGCATTTATCGAACTACCTTTTAATCGCCATTTTCGGCTGTTAGATGGGGTAATAACTAGTCCAAGATCTTTTGGACCGATTGCAGAGAATCTCGGGGGTGAGTGGGTGAAAAACTGCCAGTGATAAATTTTTACCAAATAGATTGTGAAACCCCAGAGGTAAATACAAAATATTTGAGTAAAGCGCAAATATATCTTTCAGACATATGTCAGGTCAAAAGTGGCAACTGTCCAAATGACTAGTCAAATCGTGACTACGGCTCAATCTCACATTCGTCTTAATCATAAAACTTATAGGGCATTGAAATAAATCGCAGTTGTTACTTTTTAAAATTAATTTTAGTTTCCAACTTTGTATCTTCAATTTTTCCTAATCCACGTTCATCCGGAAGGTAGATGAATCTTTGCTCAATAACAGGAATCAGGTTATGTTTCTCGCCCATAACAGTAAATGTAAATTGGACACTCACAGACGTCTGGAGTATTTTTACTAGAGTAATACACTTCCATTATACACTTACAGTTAGAGATATCAAGAAGTTTGTTTGCTTGGATTTTAAACAAATCAATCCCTTTTTTAAAGCCTGGTTTCTCCTAGACATGGTTGTAAGATGTCCTAAAATTACAATATATACACGCTAAATTCAATTGAGCGATTTCTGGACTCCAAAAGGGAGCGAATGTAAAAATTCGCCTTTCCGTTCTTTTAGTACAGAAAAACGCTCCTTAAAACACTGTTATAGTCAAAAACCAGTTTCGACTGCTTACTCGCTAAGAAACTGGTAACGGATACGAAAATCGTTTGATTATTCCGTTCTTCTGAAGAGCGGTTTTTAATTTCAATTTTCGACGCTAGGGGTATCCGAAAAATCATTGGTTAATAATCATCACATGACGACTTGGCGCCTTTCCTTATCTGTGGGCCGATGAGATTGGCAGACATTTTTTTTTTATTTTAGCCGGCTTCCTTCATGTTAGTGGGAGAATTGAATTGTATTAAAGAATATTAATATTTGTTATTTACATTAATCAGGGAGATACACAGTATGGGGATAGGTCCTGCCCTGGTTCGTGATTTTCTGTCGGCGAGCAAACTTTTGAACTTGGTCTAGCTGAGGACTTGAACAAGTGGAATAAGAAACAACAACAACAGATTAACAGTATGGTGAGTTACATTTTCGAATTCTAAAATTGCTCTTTAATTTCATAGTCGGGAATCTGTCCAGATATTTTTTATATGACTGATATTATATTTATGCACATTCTGCAAAAACTTCGTTAAATAACCTAATTCCATTCTGAACATATCCCTGATATATGTTCCTACTTGAATGCAAATTTGAAAATTCTTGAGACATTAAAAATAATTTAGGGGATATCTTCATCCTGAATACATTATTTAATGACACTTTAATTTTAGAAAATTATATATCATTAAAGATTATCCATTAGAAAGTTCAGGAAGAAATTTAATGTGATGAAATTTAATTTCATCCACTATCATATTAATCACACTTATTTTTATTTTTAATTTAAGGTGCATGTAAATTTGGTTTCAGCAGTGAATGCATGTTTTAATGTTTAAGTTGATTGTAGCAGTAATAGATAAAAGAATTTTAAAGTAAAAACTTGTGTCCCCCAATTAAAAATAAACTGATAGTGAAATGAAATGTATAGTGTTTATTAATTCTTCATTATTTTAATATTTTGTACATTGTTTAATAATTATAAAGTGTCTACAGTTTCCATAAATATATTTTTTATGTGTTTATTTTATTTGGGAGAAAAAATTGCAGAATTTAATTTGCTTGTCCACAAAATGCTTGTGTTTGTCAGACTATTCTAATGACAGTTTAGTTATCTAAATTATATATAATATAATTAATATTATATCTATGTAGATTTACTTTCCATTGATATCAAAATTCTATGTTTTAAAAAGTTTTGTCTCCTATTGATGTACCAGTTACCTAACTGATCAAGCCATTTATAAGCATAAAACTAGTTTTATTATTACTAATTGTGCATTGGGATGAGTGTTTTTAGTTTAATTTTTCCACTATTTGAATATGGGGTTGGAGCAGTAGATTATTTTGGGTACAATTAGCTTTTTCCATTTCTCTTGCATCTTCATACTTCCCTATATGAATGTACTCTACATGCTGAACTCGGTGCTGTAGGGTAAATATCTTTTTATCTTTTAAGAAATTTGATTTTTTTAAATTTTTGATTTTAGATTGTGCCTTTTAATCATCGACACCGACATCTGTAAAATACCTGGATATCCTCTTCTGAAATGCCAAAAAGTTGTGGCAGATAGATTCTCTGAAGTAGATGGTAGACTGAATAAATAAAATGGATTTTTTTTCATTGTAGAATAGTAATGAATTTGCGTTAGAAAGTTACATAATACATAACTTCTTTACTAAATATCATGGTTTTTTCATAGAAATATAACTGTGTCTGTGTGAACTAATTAAAAAGTATGTTTGGGAAAATCCATCTATTTAATATAGCTGAAAATGCTTTTCAACTTATACTAAAAAATTATACACAATGTTTTATGAATATTTTTATTTCTCTCATTCATAAAGAGTTAACTGTTGCTTTAGTTTAAAATTTTACATGCCATTGCTTGGTTACTAACTAAAGAATCTTACTGTAGCTTTTATATAAGTTATTTTTAAATACATTTGGAAGATTACTAATTGAGATCATACTTCATAGTTTAATTGCTATGCCTTTGCTTTTGTCTAAGGTTTACAGAGGCCCTATGATATAGGATGGATGTTCCAGCTTTGGCCACCTTAAGAGAAAATTTGAAATGGAAGTTTCTCATTGGATGTCTGTTTAAAGCATATTAAATCATACTTATACTATTCTTTAGCAAATTCTATTGGCTTTCTGCTAGTTATAAAATTTTTCTGAAGAATATTTTAGATTTAGAGTTATGAATTTTTAAATAAATTAACCCAATTTGCACCAGTTTTGGCCACACTAATATTATATTTGTAACAGACATTTTAATGAATTTTGAGTAAAAATAAATCATTTTTATGCAGTATATATTTTTTTGCTAAAATATGAAGCAAGAAATGGGGACAGGAATAAACGTAGATTGCAAAAGCATAGATTTTTTTTAAACTTCAAAACAAAAAGTTAAATATTGTATAAAAATTTGCAAATATGTGTGCGAAACAAATGGATGTGTGTCTCATGTTAAAAATGAAAACAATTATAATAGAATGGTATGGGGAGTATGTTACAAAACAGAATTCCGTAATTTTTTCAAAAAGTTCGTTCAAAACCCTTTTTTACTATTCTGTATGTAAGAATAATTTAACCACTAGTTTGTTAAGGACATTTACAGCAAATTTTTAACTTTAATTGTTTACATGGAAACAAAACTAATTGTTAAAAAAATCTGTTTGAGCGATGTCCTTCATTATGTTGCAGAAATTTTTCGTTAATTAAATAATTTATTTTGCAGGTTTCAGGAGATCAAAGCCTTCATTATGCAATCCAGGGAACTACTAGTGTGTTAAAAAAATAATACTAACTTATATGTTTACTAGTCAGGAATGGTTGTTTATGAAAACCTATCTGATTAGAAATAGAAATGTTATATTTAATTGTAAGTGAGAATTTTATGTGTGATATATTTATATGAATTTTACCAAAATATAACTGTAGGTATTTTATACAGAAGCATCAGTTTTATTTATAAATAATTGAAGATTGTGCTTTTGGAAAAGAGTCTAAAATGCACATTTGCCATGTAATAAAAATGAAAAAGAAAACAATGAGCTTTTATTATTGGAAAATTTGTTTTTGCATGAGTCTAGCAGAAAGAAAAATACACAGGAAATGACTATCTTTTATAATTTGATTACCAAATGAGTTTTTTTGGGGGGGCGGGGGGGGGTAACTTTTATGTGTTTATTTGCGATTTTGTTCATTGTAAATAACTGAATTTGTTTTCGGATGAGTGCAACTGAAATTTGTATAACAGGTAGGAATATTTCTATGTGGAAAATTGCACCTTATTGGTTCACAAATAGTGGAATGTTAATTAATTTTAGTTAGAATTTTACCAAAATGGAAAATTGTATGCAAATATTAGGAATCGGTTTTTTTTATGTGTGCAATGTATTTAAATGAACAACATTGTAAGTTTTTCATTTTTTTTAAAGGTAATTTTCTAATGATTTGTGCAATTGAGTATAAATATAGTAGTTAAAAATTCAGACACTTAGTTAATTTTAGGTATAAAATTTGCAGATAAATATGTAATATTTTTTTTTTTAAGGTGTGTAATCAAGAGAAGTTTTAAGTAACATCTTTTTTACTTATTTATGTTTTACCAGTATTTAAAATTAATTAGAAAGTTCAGGAAGAAATTTAAAATAATAAAAATTATCTTTAACCAATGTATTAATCACACTTTTTATCACTTATTATATTTTTTATATATACATTTTTAGAATGTTAATGAGAATTTCTTAATCAATCTGGATTTCTTATAGATTTACTTTCCATTAAAATTATTAAAATTTTTAAAAGTTTTGTCTCTTATTGATGTACCAATTACCTAACTGATCAAGTCATTTATAAGCATAAAACTAGTTATTATTATTATTATTAATTGTGCATTGGGATGAGTGTTTTTAGTTTTAATTTTTCCACTATTGGAATATTGGGGGGAGGGGAATAGATTATTTGGGTACAATTAGCTTTTTCCATTTCTCTCGCATCTTCATACTTCCCTATAAGAATGTACTCTAGATGTTGAACTCAGTGCTGTAGGGTAAATATCTTTATATATTTTAAGAAATTTGATTTTTTTTTTTTTTTTTTTTTTTTTTTGATTTTAGGCTATGCTATTTAATAGACACTGACATTTATAAAATGCATGGATGACTTGTTTCAAATGCCAAAAAGTTGTTACAGATAGATTCTCTGCAGAAGTAGATAGTAAGACTGAATAAATAAAATTGATTTTTTTTCTTTGTAGATTAGTAATGAATTTGCTTTAGAAAGTTATATAATGCATAACTTTTTTTCTAAATATGATTGTTTTTTCATAGAAATATAACTGTGTTTATGTGAACTAATTAAAAAAGAAATATAACTGTGTTTATGTGAACTAATTAAAAAAGAAATATAACTGTGTTTATGTGAACTAATTTAAAATTATCATATGTTTAGGAAAATCCATCTATTAGTGACATCCATCTATTTAATATAGCTGCAAATGCTTTGCAACTTATTCTAAAAAAATTGCACAATTTTTTATGAATATTTTTATTTCTCTCATTCATAAAGAGGTAACTTTTGCTTTAGTTTAAAATTTTGCAAGCCATTGTTTGGTTACTAACTAAAGATTCTTACTGTAACTTTTATATAACAGGTATCTAAGGTTAACAGAGGTCCTATGATATACTTCAAAACAAAAAGCTAAATATTGTTTAAAAATTTGCAAATATGTGTGCGAAACAAATGGATGTGTGTCTCATCTTAAAAATGACAACAATCAATAGAATGGTGTGGGGAGTATTGTGTCAAGACCTAATTCCATAATTTCTTCAAACAGTTTATTCAAAACCTTTTTTACTGTTCTGTATGTGAGAATAATTAAACTACTAGTTTGTAAGACATTTACAGCAAATTTTTAACTTTAAATGTTTATATGGAAACAAAAACTAATTGTTAAAAAATTCTGTTTGAACAATGTCCTTCACTATGTTGCAGAAATTTTTCTTTAATTAAATAATTTATTTAGCAGGTTTCAGGAAATCAGTGGTTCAAATTCCCTTCTTATGCCCTATTCAGATACATTGGGCTAAACATTTTTCAGTCATTATTGTTTAAAATGAATTATTTTAAAAGCTATGGTTAAATTATGCATTTAACTTTTTTTTTTCTGTGGAATAAAAAAAATTCTTAACAATTTAAAATGAATATTTTCAATATTTTTTCTAATTCAAATTCTTTTTTCGATTTATAGGTGAATGGTTGCTTAGAAGAAGCAGTAGTCTTGTAAACCCAGCCCTGTATTTTGTCACTGGAGGAAAGTTCTAAAGTAGCCATTTTATAATTTTGGACAAAAATCCAGTTGAAGTTGGACAATGTGCATTAAAGACATTTGATGTAGTGAAATATATTGAACACTTAATATTTTTTAACTTCATGGATACTGCTATGTATAAATTATGTAACACTGCCAAGAGTTCTGTCGAAAATATAGATGCCATTCTTTGCTGGACAGTGTTGCAAATTCTCTTTTCATTATGTGTATCCATTATGTAATCAAGGAAAACTACATAAATAAACAATTTTAGTTAGAATTTTACCAAAATGTAATCACAGTTGTTTTATATAGAAAAATGGATTTGTTTTAGGAAAGGTCCAAGATGTGTGTGTGTGAACATCTGCCATCTAGGCAAATATTATGACTCAGTTTTTTATGTGTGCAATGTATTTAAATAAATTTGACCAAAATATCTAGCTATTGGTCAAAAAATAAAGAGCTATGTTTGATTGTTAGTTTAGTGTGTAATATTTTTGTTTGGATTTTATCAAAATAACACCCCACTCACAGACGGCAATTGGTAGAAAATTGTAAGTTTTTCATTTTTTTGAAAGTAGTTTTCTAATGATTTGTGCAATTGAGTATAAATGTAGTTAAAAATTCAGACTGTTAATTTTAGGTATAAAGTTTGCAGATAAATATGTGTGTAATATTTTTATGAATGTCAAAAATTTTGCTTGGGGTGTGTAATCAAGAGTGTTTTTCGTAACATCTTTTTTTTACTTATTTATGTTTTACCTGTATTTAAAACTGCCTTTATACCAATAACATTTATACACTCTAGTTGGTTACATTTTGCTTCCATGCAAATATAGTATAATAATTTTAAATTTAATTGTAACACATTTATATTCTTTCTTTTCAAATTTATTTTAAGCTTTTAATCCATGTGCAGTTCAGATTATCTTTATTAGGTACATATTACAATAAGTTTTTATTCTGTAATTTATCATCAGTTCGATTCTATTTCATTAAGCATTTTTCATCTTGGTTGTTATTGTAGGAAGTGTAATACTTGGTTGTACGTACTACAGTGAATTTATGTAAAAGTGTATTTTTATGTTGTAATAAAAGTATAAAAATACTGTGCTGCTGTTACTTGAGTTATTATCTATAAATTAGTATCTTATCTGCAGTATTATTTGTAATAATAAATGGAATAAAAAAACTTATATTCATTTATAAAAGTATAAGTTATTGATTAGAGCAATTAATTTCTTATGATTTGTTAAAGAATAAAGATTTGAAGTAATATTTTGGCAGTTTCTCTTGTTTAGATCTTTGCAAAAGTATATATTATTAGGTACGTATAATTATGCTATTTTTATATTTATGTTCCAACATGTTATTCTGTTACTCATGCAAAGAGCACTAATTAGTTATTGAAGTTTTGAGCAAAGATCATAATAACCTTTACTGTTAATATAATTTAACTTGTGTTGCAAAGAGTAGTTTTAATGTTTCTTAGAATTCTTATGCAGTTTTAGAAACAAAGTATTTTGTTAAAATTTCCAATATTCTTTTACATACAAGAAATGTAATATACCATTTTAATAGATTTTTTAGGATATTCATTCCATTTTTTAAAAATTAAATTTCATATTTTTTCTTCATTTTAAATAACTGGTAAAAGTGTTTTTAATAATGTATATTGTACACATACAGTGATTCTGAGTAGGGAGAAAGCCAGGAAACTAATATAATTAGTAGCCTTAAATCAGGGAAATGTTATAAGTTTAGTCAGGGAAAGTTTTTTCACAGTTTCTGTAGCCACCCTCCTGTGTTATATTTTTTAAGCTGACTCAGTCTGTCAAGACTTTACTACTCGGTGCAAACTCAAAAGCCTTATAATTAATATTTTCTGAAAATTATAATTCGTAAAAGAATGAGTAAAATTCATGCAAATAACATGTGTTGTGTGCTTTAGATGTTAAAGGATAAATGGAAAATAAAATTGCAATATTAGAGAATATGGTGGAAAATATGTATTTAGAGAAATGCAGATTTAGAGAATACAGTTAAATCTTCAAAAAGAAATAAAAAAACAGATATTGGTCAAGTTTAATGATTTTGTGAAAATTGCTAAATAACTGCAAATTGAAGACAAAATGCAAATTCTTAAAAAAATTCTACATCATATTTTTTTTTTTTTT
>BGPR01020212.1:0-28152 GCA_013235015.1 Araneus ventricosus
CTGTGCTTCGTTCAGTTGTACGTATTGCTGAGGCAAAAAGTATCTTTTTTGTTCAAATCTCTGTTAAAAAACATCGTATTGGTACGAATGTTGATTTGCGAACACGCGGCAAATGACGTTATCCACACTTTCGTTTTGGATTTTGAGTATCCCATGCGCACACTTCTTTAAAATCCGGGATGGATGATGCTTAACTTACCGTTTGTAGCTTCATTACAGCCAAGGTAGATTGTTTTGCCACTCAGCAGCTGGCCTTTTTGAATCCACACCATGAATCCTCGCCAGGGTTGGACAAAACCATGATCATCGGTGAACAATTTGTATAAAAAATTGCCCAAATCGTGGCGCATATGAACACTCGAGGTTTCGATGGATGGCTAAACCATAGTAGTTTTAAATTTTATCGATTTGACTGTCAGTCAAACGGAGTTTTGTCAGGATGCTTCAATCTAATCACTAATAATCCGAATAGGTTGTACATTAATTTATTTGCAGTTGCAAGATCCGTGAGAAAATAGACACCACAGAAAGAAAACTGATCACTATCTTGATGCTTCCCTTTATATGCAGGTTAGCACATGTTGAAGGCAGCCGTAAAACCCCAGTACCCATCTATGTCTCAGCATCTTGAACCAAAACCTGTTGGAAACTGTTCAAGTTTTAACCATAGACGAGGCGGTAATTCTCGATAGTCTGATAATAAATTGTATAGTAGTTTTGAATAATTTAATTCATCCAAGAATTAGGGCTACAAACATGCACGAAATTTTTCTTCTATTAGGTAATTCTGACTGTTTTTTCTGTGGGCTCGCTGTGTGGTTTCACTTGCTTAGTCATTTTTTTGTATTTTGATTATTTCGAAACCAATAAATGAACAGATTCAGAATTCAACGGATTAATGATTAGTCCACAAAACAGGTCACGGTTCCGGAAGAAACGTCAAAGAAAATTTGCTGTTTCAGCAAGTAGATGGCGCTGATGACATCATAGCAGCATAGTTGCTTTAACGTACTTTATACTGTAATATTTTGCATCTATGTTACATTCTTATATCGTTTCTTTACAGATTTAAGTGCAATTTTATTCTCAATCTTTATTTAGTATTGATCTAATAAATGCGGATAGCATAAATTAAGTTGCATTTTATTTTGTAAAACAACACACATCATCTACCTCTCAGCAAGATACACGATATTGTCTACCTCGTTCATGCGATTACGTGCTAAAGGATTAATTCTTTGCCTTTTTTGATATTTTTTGACTATTTAATAATTAAATTAACTTCTTCATCAGATTTCAGGTAAAATATTAATATTTTTTATGCTTTAGCAGATTAAAATTTTGTAGAGTTAAAATTTAAATTATCAAACATTATTTTTTTAAAATTATATTTCCTATATTCCTTATGCATAGAATTATAGTCATGTTCAGCAAGTCTATTCCAATCTAAGCTTTTCAACAAACACCAGTATTAAATACGATTTTGTTACGGTGCAGAATGCAACTAGCTTTGCACCAATTTACTTTTCTTTAGGCTGGCCTGGTAGCTCAAACAAAGATATAATATTCGACAGTTTTTACGAAACATCACATTTTTAAATTCTTATAGGACTGCTCTATTCGGCTTTTGGGAAACATATCACTTTTTGGATGCGCTGTATTTAAACGCGCACCTGGTTACTGGGATATTAATAATAGTGCTCTACCACTATTTTAGTTCTGCTTACTTTTATCTATATATATACAGTTTCTGATTATCAAAAGGTGGATTGGAATATTATCGACATGTTGAAATACATGTAACATTAGAATGAATGCTTTAGTCTGATAGGCGATGTCGACCACATCTATATTTTCAAATTTTGCTTTTATTTTTCAAGTCCCTGTGGCATTGACTTGTTCTTTAACTGGAATTCCATTGTTTTTCCTGGACATGAAGTGACAGGCTTTTAGAAAATTGAAAGTAAAACCTGGAATAGCCAACGTGAATAATTTTTCTTTAATTCTCTAAGTTCCATGAATATTCGGAAAGGTATCGTGAAGAGGGTTCCAACTAGTAAAATGTCAAGTTAATGTTTCTTTATCTTCAGACATTTGGTAGATTTTTGATCTTTCTTTATTTGAACACAGATTAAAAATCAACGTTTAACTTCTCGCTCTACCGATGCCTAATTTCAGATTTGCTGTCGAGGTTGTTTGTAGGTACAGAGGACACTGGTTGTTCCTAGCGTAACTGATTTTAATGCCACTTTTTGACAGTAGCACTGGTGTCTGGGATTGAGCGAGGCTAAACCTCCTTAACCACAGTAACATCAGAGCGGGTGTGAAGTTTTAGTTGAAATGGAATTCTCAATTACATAATAAGAATAAAGTTCCCACGCTCTGATAAACAAAGATTGACACTTTCATTTAAATCTATAATTCAATGATACTGGAATTCTAATATTGCAATGCAAACAAAATCGGTCCATTATTTTTAAACACACGTTTTAATTGGGCACAGAGTTTTGTCAACATATAAACAGACTTTTTCTTTTCAGCGAAGTGAAATTATGCAGTAAAAATATATATTACTATCCAAGTAGACATGGGTTTAACAATTATAATGAAACTTTTGCAAAAACATTTACTTACGCAGTTATAAATTGGGTCATCTGAAAGATTCTGACCAAAGAATTTTGAAATCGTTTTCGCGAAAATTTTGCAGTACTGCAAAAAAAATAAAAGTTCAAAAAAAAAAAAATGTATTTTCTTTACAGATCTCACTTTCAACGATTATTCTCAATATCAACTTCAATCAAACAAGTGTTTACATCAACTTCAAATTCTACTAGACAGAAATTTGAAAATATCGTAGTTTATATGTAAGGAAGTGTCAACAACATTCTCAACTAAGGAAATTATATCTGTAATATTTATGACTTAGGTATTTGTGTAAATATTGTCTACACAAGAACATAGTTATTCTCTGATAAGTGAGAGACAATTAATTGAATTTTTGTTTCGTGGGAAAAATTATTTTGGTGTGCCAAAATTTATTTTCACGAGTTACATTTTAGGAAATATAGTTATCATCTCCTGCCTAAAAATTTTGTTTTACATTTCAAAATAAATAACAACAAGAAATACAAATCAAAACTAACAAAATAACTAATAACAATCACATTTGTACAGAAAAACATTCGATAGGAACAAACTCGATTCAGCAAAAAGAAAGCAATGTTTAAATATGCAGAGAAAATTTGTCAAGACGATTAGCTCATGGTACATTTTATTTCTTCTAGTTCTGTATTGCTAGTTCAAGTGCTCATCTCTGTTATTATTTACTGTAATTTTCCAGCAATTCCCTCTAGCTATTTCTTCCCTAATAGAATATTAATTATTAATGTATTTAATTTAATTTCTTCCTAATAATTTACGTTTTTTCAGTAGATAACGATTTTAGAATATTCAAAATTATGTTAATGTTATAAGGGGAGAGATTCTGAGACATTTTGAAACGATTTGGGGGCATAAAAAAGTTTAAGGAAGCAGCCCAAAGACTTGTTTAAGAGCGCATCGTTCACATTATGTTTCTGCAGATAAAGTCGAGTTTCTCTTTCATAGATAAAAAATAGAGGAATTAAAGGGATGGCTATTGTGATAGAGGTAAAAATACAATATTAACAAAAGAACTTATAAATTAACCTTAAAGTTTCAGCCTTTTATCGACAAAAAACACTCTCTAATTCTTGTAATCTGCATGGTGAAGGTTCTGATGACATCATCTACCAGATTCTTATTCCTCCCTTTTCATTCTTTCATTCGTTTGTTAATATTATGTTATTTTTACCTCATCATCATGAGTAAAACTTCCCTTAATTTGTATTTATACTTTGTACCTCACTCATTTTCTTGATAGATTTCTGCACCAAATAAATTGCTTCTATCTATTGTTTTTTATCTTTTTAGAGGTATTGTTCTATTTTCTTGTTCATACTAGTCTTTCAGCCGAAGTTTAAACATTTGTAAATATGTGACCCAGAAATGTATATAAAACCAACCAATATAATAACTTTATTTGAAACATCGCTGATATTAAAATACAATGACAAGATTGTGAAAACTCTCTGAAAACTATGACTACTTGTTCAGCTCCTCACTGATATTGTTTCTGTAAACCTAGCTATCGAAAGCACCAGTGCACAGAACATCAGATCTACGCTCGAACACATTCTACACGAAGTTGCAAAGTGATTCTATTTTTTGCACTAGCTACCCTTCACGCGTTTGGAAATCTTAATGTTTACGTAACTCGCATTCAACCCATTCAGTCCCAGTGATGCCATCCCATTGAATTCTTTTTAATTATTTTGTTCGGGCCTCTAAACCTGACTCATCCGGGATGCCAAATGGACATCCATTAAATTCTTCGCATTTTCCAAATATATTTTTTATTCTTACCAATAGAGGTTGCACTATCGATTTTATCTATTATCAAACATTGCTCTTTCGAACTTCCTCGCTTAGCAGAAAAAAGTCAAAATAAAAAATTAATTTTAACATAATTTTAAATGAAATTATAGAGTACAATTGTGTTTATTATTTTTAAAATATGTGTAAAATATTTTATTCAGCGTTTTTTTTAAATTTTGTATGTTTCCTTCTCTTGAACTTTACATGACCCAAACTTTAAATAGTACATTTCCCAAATTTGAGAATGAATAATTCCATGCTTCTGACTGAAAGGGTTAATTTGAATCTTGTTTGTCTTCAGCAAACTTGTACAATTTTTTGAAAAAGGCTACCGAGGAGCTTTAACAGAGAAGAAAAAATATGAATAGCTACGTCTTGATCTCACGGTAACGTTAGGGTTTCATCGGAACAATCTAAGTTACGATCATAAGATCCTGATTCACAGCAGTAACCTAACATACAAATAGGTGATTAACATAATTTTGTAAATCCAAGTATTTCCCGCAATTTGGAAAAGAAAGGTAGGCTGTAGTTCACTAAATGTCCATGAACAAAATGTTGATAAATTGCTTTCTAACAGGTTCTTAATTGCCATCAGATCTTATAGAAGATAATAAAATAATCTAACTCCAAGCCCTCTACGGGAAAAAATACCTTACATCTCCTCTACTAAACCCTTCAACATTTTTTATTATAACTAAATTTAAGGAACAACAAGACCTCTTAAGCAAAGGCAAGATCATCTATTCTAAAATTTCTAGATTTCGACAACGTTTACATTTTAAGCCGTAACTCCGAATAAAGGAATCCAATTCCAAATTCATTTTTCTGCTTTAGTAATTGATTCGCCAATTCCTATTCCAATCCTATCGCTAATCGCCATATTTGCAGTAGGATTAAATTCTTTTAAGATACTGGTATCATTTCTGGCTTGTTTCTGAATATAACTAAAAAAAATACATCGTTTCTATACAGTTTCATCGACTCTAATAGGCAGTTTGCTCAAGATTTAGTTTGTCGTTCCGACAGTTAATAAAATTAAAACTTTAAAGTTGGGTTTAAACTGGGACAACTGCTTTTCGCAATAGGAAGCCATACGATCCCAACAAAATCTTGACACAAGTCGTCAATCGGACATTAACGGATACGTATGCGCAGAAAGGGAAAAGATCGGGCAAAGGCAAGTCACCATCCAACTTCCATTTCCACTGCTTATTACGCAAAGATGTGCGCATATTTTAGCCCTTGAAGACGGATTGTCGTCTAGTGATGAGATTCTAGAAGGATCACGTGCTCTTTTACAGCAGCTAGCGACTGTCCCAGTGTAAACGGGGTTTAAGATTCGCGTCTAGTAAAAAGTTTTTTGATCTATAGTAAGTGACAACTCTAAAGCATGTTGTGTACTATTAAAGTAATCAATATTTTGTAATGAAACTATAATTCAAATGGCAATTCTTTAATTTCACGTTAATTTTTCTATACCATTAAGACACATAGAAACACGTTTTACATCACTCAAATGTGACACGGTCTTTCCTAAATTTTATATCTTGATAACTTAGGTTGTCACTGACTATAGAAAGTGAAAAAAAATGACTTGACAGGAGTATCTACATGAATGACATAAAAATACAAAGATCTATTGAGGATATATTATGACCCTGAAACATGTTAATTGAATTAAATTTAAATTATATAAATACAAAATAGAAAAGAATGATTTTTTCGTTGTGTACTTCGTTTGAATCGGAGGAGTAGGTGCTATGTTACTAATCGGAGGGGTAGGAGTAAGTGTTTAATATGCATTCAAACAATATTTTTAAGGAAATTTCCAACTTCACACATTCATAAATAAAAATATGATGCACTTTATTTTAACCACTAAAAATAATTACTATTCTAACAAAATCCCATAAAGAACTATATAACGAATAACTCTACAGTACATTTAATAAATGAGGATCAATATATTAACTTGGAAATACACCACAGAACAAAGCTTTATTAAATACAAAGACAATTTTCTGGATGCCTTTCCGAGTAAAGAATATACTGTTCCAATGAAGATAAAATTTTATAAGCAACTAAGCAAAACAAAATATACATGCTAGAATAATTAACACTAAAAATGAAAATTATTATCAGTTTAGCTTCCTTTTCACTTAATTTCTCCAACATTCTTTCTAGTGATTCCACTCTATTCCATGATATATACAAAACACATACATAAAATTCTGAATATATACAATGCAATGACAATATATTGCATTTCTTAACACTAGAAAATAATTCATTCCCAGATATACAAAATATTATTTGAAAAAAAATTCCTCTAGTATACTGCCTCAATACATATCAAAAGTGTTATATTATTTACAAAGAAGGAATACACCTGGTAATTTCAAGAAAACAATCGTTTGCAAAATATAAGGCTTTTATATTATGTATAAGACACAATTTAAGATACTGTCCATCATGTAAAAAACATGGATATTTTAAATTTATCTAACCAATAAGAGAGTTACTTCTTTTAAAATAAAAATCAACATGGCACATAAAACAACTAAATAGTACAACACAGTAAATTTAATGAGTAAGGAAGAGGTATTTATTAGTTATATAGAGTGGCCAAGATGGAATAATGTTAGAGAATGCAATTTTGATAGCAAAGTTGGATAACATAATATAAAACTACTTCTCATCAATTAAGACATAACTAAACACAGCTTTAAAATATAAAAATATGAGCATTTTAAATTTATCTGAACAATCAAAGATTTGCATTCTTGTAGTAAAAATCTTATAGGAAATAAAACATCATGCATTACAATACATATAATAGACAGGGATCAATATTTTAAACTTGGAAACACACTGCAGAAAAAAGCTTCATTAAATATAAAGTCAATTTTCTGAATGCATCAAAAGGTACAGTAAAGACATTATACTTTTTTTTAGTTAATATGTGTATTTAATTTACCTGAACAATAAGCAGCTTGCATTCTAAAAAGGACAGCAATCCAGGATAGATATTAATAACATGAAATAAATCTTGAAACAAAATCTAGCGGCAAGAAGTTATTATGCTTCACTCAACATATAAAAAATTACATTATTAGTTAGGCTAAACACCAAAATATTCCTCAGATTGATTTTTCTTCAAAAAAAAAAAAGTACTCTTACAAGCAATGCAAAAATCAAAACATTGAGCCAGAACGATTTTTCATTCTACTGGCACATGCGCACAAACACAGACAGAACTCAATCCCGCGATAACTCGCCAATTTTCTGGGATTGAAAAACGGGGGGGAAAGGCGCCCGACAATCCGCTGTTTTGGCATGGAGAATAAGAAATCGGAGTGCTAACACGAGTGTCAGTGTCAACACGCGGTGGTGAATAGCGCCGAGTAAATTTCAAAAAATAAGATATTAAGCGAACAAGATGGTGTCGGATACAAAAGCATGCATGCCAACATTGGAAAGGTGGTTGTCCATAGCAGAAGGTCTGCGCACGAAGACTTGTGTCAAAATTTAGAATTAATGATCGTTTACATATTTCATTATATTTTAAGTAATTAAAAATTTGTATTTTTTAAAAAAGTATCTTATCTGAATAAAATAATACAAGAAACATATATAGATCACTATTACTAGAAATAATTATACGACATTTTTCAAAGCATGAAATGTAGGGGGAAAAAATCTGAATCTTCATGTTATCAAGGAAAAGCATTAAAATAACTGCGCGCAAGGGGGGGAAAAAGCTCATTCCCGGTAAAATATTAATCTTATCCGTAGAAACTACGGAGAATCCGTGGCAGTTGGCATGTGTACAAAAGTATGGCACCGACTTGTATTTCCTTTCGACGAAAAGGCGGGAATCAAATTGGCTAGTTTCAGGAGGGTGAACTGATGGCGCTGCGATCGTTTATCAGACTCTGGGGGAAAGAAGCCTCTGTTTACTACCCTTCTGTTAATACACCACACAATGCCTAACTCTAAGAGATGCAAGCGTAATTTTAAAACGTTTTTCCCGATTGGCACGGTAATCCAAATACTACTCATTATGGATTTAAGCGCTAAATCTCTCCCGCAGAGCATTTTCGGAGTTAGACAGTGGCCCATAAATAAAAATACTCTCTGAGAAGAAGGTCGCCCTCTCGAGGCCTCAGCGGAAGTCTGGAACATAGCACTTATTTCTGCCTTTGAAGTTAAAAAACCACTCAGATCGAGTTCCTTCCGTCTCCTAACCGTACTGGCCAGAAGTGCGATCATCAATGGCGACAGACACTCCTCAGAGCACCATGAGCCACATTCACGCTCAGGAAGAAACCCCACCTCGCATCATCGTGGTTGGGTTTTCTGCGAGGTTCGGTGAGTGAACCTCTAATCATACTATAGAAATGATCCTATGAAGTATGATCTTGCTGGAAAGAAAGCATCAAAATTTTCTATACGAACTTACTGTTTCTTTCCTAGTGGTGAATTTCGAACGTGGTACATTTACTTCGTTTTACCCTGGACATTGGAAACTGTCCAAGTTTAACTAAATGGGCAAGAGGCCCGGTAACATACTACTCGATAGTCGATAAGTGTATATATTAAGTTTGAACTACCTCAGTCCAGAATGGCTACAAACAACGAATTTTCTTCTATTAGGTAATTACGATTCTGTTTTCTGTGGAGGCTCCGCTGTGTGGTTCCGCTCTTTAATTAATTTTTTTTGTACCTAGATTATCAGAAATAATACATTAAATGAACAATAGAATTCAACGATTAATCGATTAGTCCAGAGAACGAGTCAAGCAGTTCCGAAAAAGTTATCTAGAGAAACGTCGAAAATTTGCTATATTTCAGTCGGTATGATGCGCTCGGTGACATCTAATCGGCCACTGGATTGCTAGTCTTGTGCTAGCTACATCTGTATTTTGCATCGTATTACATGCTTATATCGTTCTTTATGATTTATGCAATTTTTATTTATATATCCTTTATTTAGCATTGATCTAATAAAATACAGAGAACATAATAAAAGTTGCATTTATTTTTGTAAACAAATCAATAAATAAATATAAAATAAGATGAAGCGATATAAGTACCTCTGGTTCTGTATGTGCGACTGCTAAAGGATTAATTCTTGCCTTTTTAAAATTATTTTATTACATTTAATAACCTATTTATTAAATTAACTCTTCATTGATTCTGTAGATAATACTTTATCAACTCTAGAATTAAAGTTTTGTAGAGTTAAAATATTTTAATTATCAAGTATCATTTTTAAAATTATATTTCCTATATTCTGTGTGTATAAATTATAGTCACGTATTCTTAATTCATATTCCAATCTAACACTGTAACAAATAACAAGCATATAAATCCAAATTTTGTTACTATCGGAATTTGTTGCAAGGTTTTGCAATAAACCTGTACATCAGGCCCCAGCTTTTCTTTTGGGCTCGGCCCTGGTAGACAAACAAGATATAATATTCGCACGTTTTTACGAAACATCACATTTTTAAATTCTCTATGGAACTGTTCTGTCGGTTTTTTCGGAAACATTCTGCTTCGAGATGCGCGTATGCAAACATAGCACCTGGTTACTGGGATATTATATACTGGTACTTCCTTACCACTATTTTAGTTCCATGTAGAATTAACTAACTATATATACAAGTTTCGTGCGAAGTTCTACTTATTAGTGGTCCGGTGTTCATACATATTCAAGAAACCCTGTAACTTAGGAATGATTGTTCAGGGCTGGATGCGTATTCGACCAATTCTCATTTTCAAAATTTGTTTTATTTTTCAGTCCTGTGGATTGTTGTTCTTTTAAACCTTGTAGAATTTTCCATTGTTTTCTTTCTGGACATGAATGACAGGCTTTAGAGAAATTAGAAATAAAAACCAGGAATAGCCAGTACGTGAATAATTTTTCTTATCCCTCTATGTTTCAACATGAATATTCGGAAAGGTATCCGTTGAAGAGGTCTCGTAACTGTAAATGTCAGAAGTTAATGTTTCTTTATTTCTGTGACATTTAAAGATTTTAGGTCTTTCTTTATTTGAACACATATTAAAATCCAATTGATTTAAATCTCCGCCTCTACCACGATACTAATTTCAGATTTGCACCGAGTGTTTAGTAGCTGATGGTACAGAGGACAGCTTGGTTGTTTTGGTAACTGATTTCGTAATGCCACTTTTTCTGACAGTAGCAAGGTCCTGGAGGTTCGAACCTTGAGTTCAAGCACTCCCTTAACCTGCATACAGTACTCCATCAGAGCTGGGTGAAAATTTGGATTGTCTTGAAAATGGAATTCTCATACAATGAGAATAAAGTTCCTCGGCCCTCAAACAAAGATTGACACTTTCATTTTAAACCATAATTCAATGATTATGAATTCTAATATTGCAATGCAACTAAAAATCGTCACATTAAATCTTTAAACACACTTTAATTGGTGTCAAGACAGTAGTTTTAACTAACATTATAAACAGACTATTCTTTCATCGAAGAGAATTATTAAGTAAAAATATATATTATTTATCCCGTGAAGCAGGTTTAACAATTATAATGAAATTTTGCAAAACATTTACTTAACAGGTCGAAATTGGGTCATCAAGCTGAAAAAGATTCTACCAAAGAATTTGAAATCGTTTGGTATTGGCAATGCAAAAAAAAACATATAAAAACAAAAAACAAAAAAAAAGCATTTTGTACCTGATCTCTTCCAACGATTCATCTCAATTAATACTTCAATTTCAATACAATGTAGATCGTCAAAATACCATGCCCTGGGCGCCTGTTCTAAAAACATTAGCCATTGATTGATGATGAGGAAAAAAAATCATATTATTACCCAGGCGCCACTTACCCTTCCATCCACCGAAAAATTACAGCGATCATCGTCTTCCCCATGCCATATGGTTGAACGCAGAACACACTGCACAATTCTTTATGAAAAACATTTATCAGGAGATAAATGGAAAAATATTGGAAATATAGATGAAGTTTAAAACATGCTGTTATAAATAACGCTGTTTTCATCAGCATGAGCGCAATGCCACTTACCGAAAAAGTTTGTAGCACGTGACGCGTTGAGACAACCGGTCAGACAGGATTTCGGTAATCGTTGGGGGCGAACTACTTCACCGTCAAAGTTACACCCGATTGCTTTGAATTATCTCTGCTGACGATTTTCTGTTAGCATCGTGTGTGCGTTCCGATAGTACAGTTGTCAAGGCATTGCGCTTGCAATTCAGTGTTGCGAGGTTCGGTCCCAGGGTGACAACCTTTTGTTCCATGTCCATTCAACCGGTTCGGTTGGGGGACATGGGGCGGCGCTCTGTCAGCATAGTGTGCATTTTCAAGCCGGTTGAATACAGCCCACGATTTCCATCATCTTCTCTGACCGGTCACGTGCTACAAACTTTTTTGGTGAGTGCCATTGCGCACGGCTTCCTGACGGCAACAGTGAACGGTAGCTCTCCTGGAGAAATACGCTTAAGTATCGTCTTCATCTCCAGTATACGGAACTGTCGACATTCTCTCAAGTCTGCAGCTCTTCTTCACTAATCCATCACATTTTTTTTTGTCTCATAGTCCTAAATTTTGAATTTAAATTTATTCCATCAAAAATGCCATTATTTTGATATTGCCGGTTAACTGGGTGTCTGTTACGAGGGATTTTATTGTATTTTCTTTGCATAGCTCTTGAATTATCGACAGTGGCCGATTAAAGTGAGGGGCAAAATTTATTGATATCCTTAGATTATAGAGGGTAAATAACAAAATTTAAAAACTTTGTTACAAAATTAGCTATCTTTTCCGAATACTATTGCTTTTTTTATGATTCCTAGTTTTAAACAGCTAAAAAGAAATAAAAATTTGAATTTTCACAGAAAAGTAGGGGGTGATTGCCCCCCTTACTCGCCGCCACTGATTACCGAGTTGGCGCACATTTTATTTGTGTTTTCTCAGACCTGATTTCATATTTGAACACAGTAACTCTAAATGCTATATCCATCTTTTTTTTCCCATAACGAAGTAATCTTGAATAACATCTCTTATTCAATTTTTTTTTGAAAGTGTACCAAGAATTATGTTCTAAAAATTCTTAAATGATCACTAGATTTTTTTTTCTTAAACCAAATTTCATAGGAAGGCATATTTTGGAATAACTCCTTTTTGATTTAGAACATATGTAGCGGTGATAATAGCTTCACGCAACAATTTCTCGAATAATTCTTTTCAATGGATTATGGATCTGGCGGTTTCAACTAGAATCTTGATTTCCCTTTCAGTAGCACCATTTTTCTCTGGTATATAAGTCATAGTTTTGTCGTTTATTAAGGCCTTATCGGTGAGATTTTAATTCAGAATTATTTACTTCCCTAACTCCCTTTGTTAACGGTTCCCTTAAAACAGAAACTGCACGATAAAAGACTTTAAAAATGGTGACGCTCGAGGCGACACTACACTAACTGCTTCTCCTCCGCTTCTTATTCAGTTTTACTTATGTTATTTTTACAGTTATGTGGAAAATCATCTGTCTGACTTTTGTGCATTTGATAAATCGAATTACTTTTTTTTAAATATTCAGGTTATTTGACAATTCACAGCCGTTCAATTATAGAAAAAAATTATTTATCTACTGCCTGCTGGAATCTTGGTTTAACGAGATTCAGCGATGTACATTTTTACCACTAAAAATATAGGAAAGAAGTCTTTATAAATTTTTGCTTTAAAAGTTTCCTTTATACTTACTTGGCGTCGGAGATGCCCTGATCAAGAAGGGAGCTCTCCCGATTGGAGGCCGTTCATTGCACTTCGGGCGGCTGACAGTTGCCACTTCCGCAAAGTGTGGATGGTTGGGGCGCGTAATTTTTGGTAGTCGGGACTGCGTTCGCGCTGCTCCCGGTATTTATAAAAGAGAAATACTTAAACAACTGAAGCTTTGTTGGGCTCTGGGCATAATTAACAGCTTCTTCAAACGTAGTTTTCCTAAATTGTATTTTTATCTACACAAATTTTAATTAAGCGACAAATAATGAAAAGTAATTTTATTTCATAATGTTGCGTGTCTCAGTGTCATGTTTTCTCCTACTAAAAGTTAACTGAAACAGATATGTACTTTTGTTAAAAATCCCACGGATTTATTTTCCCCTTTAATGAAAGAAGTCGAATCAGATTCTTTAAAACGAATTGAAATGTTTTACATTTTATTTATAAATAGCAACTTTACACGATTTGCTTTCATTATTCGCCAAATATATTAAGTACTGGTTTTATTTTAAAATGGGCGGGACTAAAGCGTCCATTGTTTGATAAATAATGCAATTTTTCTCGATCGGTACGGTGATTCCGAATATTTTTTTTTCTTATATTATTGAAATTACCTATTTTATTTACTTATGTTATATTATTGAAATTACTATATTCCCTAGTTTATCTTTCGTATCATTATAGGAATGATTGCACTACCGACACGGATTTTATGTTATTATGTCAATAATGATGCACCTCTTTAGGAGTGTTCCATTTTCATTCAAGTACATTACATATCTGGTTAAAAACAGATTCAGATGTGCAAGGTAATAAGTGTGAGTGCAACGGAATGATGATACCCAAAATATACAAATCTCGAAAATAGAATAATGGTACATAAAATATACCATCAGACATGAGGTAGTTAAGAACTCGTTTCGTTGCCCGGATCAATTGACATTTATCAAACGTATATCAATTTTTTAATATATTCAAATAAATACCAAAAGAGTCTCTAAATGTCTGATGATAAAGAAAGGGGCTCCCAGGAACAGTATTCTGATCATAGGAAAAGAAATGAATGCAAAATTATTGATCAAAAAATTCTGCTCGGACCGCCCGCTGTCAAAACATGGCAGAAACTAGTCTATATAGTTAGATTACGCAAAGAAATGAAAATAGTGGTAAAACACCTTTATTAATATGTCAGTAATAAGTTCTTGATACGATCGCATTAACGCGCATCGTAAAAAATAATATATTTTCCAATGCAGAGCAGTTCCATAGCAGAATTTAAAATTGGGATGCTTCGCAAAAAAACTGTGTCGAATTTTATATCTTGACTTGTTATGAGCGTCCTCACAAGAACAAGTAAATACTGACACGTTGCTTCTTTGGTTAACTTAAATGTAGGATCATTTTGCTAATACATAAATGGCAAAATTCATCGAAACTCAGATAAGTACAAGAAACTCTTAACGAAAAACGAATACTTATGCGGGGACTCGGCATTAACAAGTTATTTTAGAAATGATTCACGTGCAGATGTGCATTGATTACTGTATGCACCGATAGCCTCAAAGTAATCAAGCCTCTAGTGCCGACCCGAGGGGGGTGCGAACGTTGCGACCGCACAAGGCCCCGAGCCGCTGACGGGTTTTGTAAAATTCATTAAATTTTTTTAAATCATTGTTCAAAGTTCTTTCAATCATCGTTTATGTAAAAAAGGCATAAAATATTAATAATTTTTCTAAAAAGAATTATATTGCAATTTTTTTTGTCTGGTTTTGAAAATTTCCTTCAAAGATCCTTTAAAAAGGCAATTTGTAGATCTTGTGGATAAGAATCCAACAACTTCCTTTGCTACCTGGATGTCTACGTGTTTCCGATTCTTGGGCAGAGTAAAAGGTAAAAAGTGATAACATTGTTCAGTCTTAAAGCTGGTTCAGTCACTCCAGGCGTCGTATGGTCACTTTTTTTGGTGCAGGGAGCACCCCAAAAGGGATGTCCGTCATTTGAAGATAAATCGCAGGTGATAACATTCAATACATTCCTTATTCGCGAGACCATGACTTTCAGAAACTTAAACTTAACGTAAAGAAACACCTCTAGACCAGGGGTTCCAACCTTTTTCCTCTCGTGTACCCCTGGATTAATATTTTCATTTTGGCGTACCCCAATTGTCATATCCCCCCCTTCTCCAACCATTCGCCTATGCAAAGAAGCTTTCATCAATAATTTTAGGGCTTAGGCAAGCTTAAGAGTCAAAAGACTCGAATTAATAAAATTTGCAGGACTTATTATTGGTTTCACATTTATTCAATTTTTGCAATAGTATTGGTTCATTCTTATATTAATCACTTATGATTTCTTGTGTCCGTCATTACCGACTTTGAGTTCGCGTACCACCAACCGTTCCTTCGCGTAACCCTAGGGGTATGTGTACAACAGGTTGGGAACCTCTGCTCTCTGAGGAATGTTTTACTGTTTATCTAGCTCTAAATTGATCATACCTGTTACCCTTGTATTCAGCAGGACTGTTAAGCGATGATGAAGAGCATATCTCTCAGGGTTTCACGCTTTTCTTGCCAAAAGTGAGGTTTTCCAGCGTCTATGAATTCATCGTAGGTACTTGTTAAAAGGTAGTCTGTTACATCTATTCCTCAGAGCATAATCAATAATAGTGAATCTGAATATTGGTTTGTGTGAAACACGACGGGTAACCCAACGAGTTTTCTCAGAAGATTAATTTTCCATTGAACAGTTGGTTCGCATTCGGAGTATCAGCCAAACAGCAAATTAAAATATTCTGCATTTTTTTCTCGCAGACAAATTTCAGATACGATATTTTTTGTCTCTTTTTTATAGTTATTTATTAAATAACCTTTCCTTTTATATTTCAAAAAGAAAAGTTAGTATTATAATAGGTTATCAATTTATGAAACAATGCAGTTTCCCTTTTGTTTTTGTATTTCAGTATTTTTGCTACTTGTTATTATTGTATACACATTTCAGATAAAGTTTTTATTCACAAACGACAATTCGTGTTTTCTATTCTTTTAAGTTGGGCATTTTTCATTATAAAATGTTACTTGTTTGGAACCTTTTATTAGTTTTGGAAACTATATATCAAAGTTCATTGGATACGTTTTGAAAAATAAAAAGCATTTTGAAGATTGATTCAAGTTAAATATCCTAAAACCGAAACTATCAGTAGCTTGTGCAAGATTGTAAATAAGTTTGTAGTCAGGTGATTATATTTTTTAGATTTATTTTTTTGGTCTACTTATTTTTAAATAAGAAGAAATAATGAGTTCAACTTTTAAGAATTCACTTCATAATCTAAATTAAACGAAAATCTCATTCGTACGACATGAAATTTTATTTAAAGACTTAATGCAAGCGCTGACATCGTAAATCGACAGAAAAATTGAAAAGGGGGAGAGAGACTTTCTCTTTCTTAAGTTAAACAAATTGACTGCAAAGTTAAAAGTTATTTTAAGTCCTTCAACTATCATGTTTTGAAACTCTAGTTGAAACTATTTTCGTATTTTATAATTTCAATTTTAGTACTGAAAGTTTTCAAACAGAAAATTTTTAATAAAATCAGGAAGACAGGGCACATTTTTACAACTTGAGTTCGCAAAAAATAATGAGAGGAATTTTATCTCTTATTTAAAAAGGAATGCTTGAATTCCGAGCCAGTCCGAGCGGGTTTCGAAAGGTGCGAGCGTACAAGGCCCAACGCCGCTGACAGATTGTGCAGAACGAAAATTAATTGCATTGATTTATTTAACGGAATCAAAATTTGACGTCTAGTTTTACCTTCCAGGTCACAATATTAATATGAAAATATTTACATTATTTATTTAAAAATAATTTATTTAAATTTTATCCAAATTTTGCTTCTGTTCTAAAATTATATTGACCTTACCAATACGCTCGCATCTTCAAAAAAATGTTTATCAACTAAATCTTAAAAAATTACCTGAGATCTAGCATTATATACGAACAGTTGATTTCCTTAACCTTTTTATCTGTCGAATCCGCATTAACCAAAAATCTAAATCATGATGATATTATCAAAGAATTTGCTATAAAACTACTAAGTTTTATATATGATGATTATATAGTTTAATTTATTAACGATTTTTTTGTGTGGATACAATATTAATTTTATAAAAATAATTTAATAATTTATTATTTTATTGTTTTTTAATTTTTACAAAACGAAATTGTGCAATGTAAAAATCAATAAATTAATTTGCCGGACGAAATATTTTCAAGGCACCGCATGTCAATTTTGCACCGAGCCCCGCTTTTGTTCGGGCCGGCTCTACAAGCCTCAATAGTTTCTCAAAGATAATATCTACTAATAATAAAAGAAGAATGCATGTGTGTTGGCGGTGTACAGGGCAGACCGCTGGATATAGAGCTACGAAATTTGGCTCAAACACCATTTGGAGAGTGGGATTGTGCTTCTCGGAGTCGTGGGTTTTTTTTTTTTTTTTTTAATTTTAACTAATTAAAAATTGAGCGAAATTTTAACGTTTTTCTCTGATAACTTTAGAAAAACTGTACCACAAAAATGATTTTTACACCATCTGAAAATTAAAGAAATTGTCTTTTCCTTGATTTCAATTAAGTTGACGTACAATTGTTTCTCAACTTTAATAATGCTTTCAAAATAATTTTTTATTTCATTAATTTCTCTGCGAAATTTGTAAAGAAAGTCCTCAAGATAGTTAGTTTATTAGGAAAGATATCCAGTAAGCTGAACGATTACGGTTGCTATATTTTAAGTCTTTTTGCCAGTTAACATGCTGCTGAGCGTAATATGTGCCACGTCATTTTAATGGTGAAACCAAATGCATATTTTAAACGAGGAATAAGAAAAAAAAAGTTGGCGCTGACAGCGTGCAATTAGATATTACATGACACGGATTGTTAGTTGACTCCATGAGAGGCGTTCGTATAGACAAAGAAAAGAACAGGTGCCAGACTACGAAAAGAACGGGTTAAACGTCCATGGCAATTTGAAGTTTAAAATTACTTTGTTAAGGGATCCATGAATATCAGATTATACATGAGAGATTCAGTTGAAATTAAATTTTCGACAAGACAAGCTGGTCGCAGGCAGGCATAGTTTTTCCAAATAAATTCTTATTGTTCTTCGAAGCATTGTGAGGGATTCTTTTAGCGTCCTCAAGCGGTATCGCGTTTGCCTACATTCGGTCAAGCGCAAGTATGCATTTGCTGCAACACATTGTTATATGAACCGCAAAAGATAATAACCCACTAGATTCAGTAAAACACCAGAACAAAGACTGACGATTAAAATCATATCTGCGTATTCAGTTTCATATCGTACCTGCCCTCCTGATGCACATAAATCTAAATTCAACTCAATTCTTTGTTGATTGCAGTCGGATTTATCTATGGAGTTGGCGTTAACTTTATTATAACAACTAGAAAGAAAACCGCACTGTGTCAGTCCCATGCACCGTGTAGACAGGGTGGGGCGCTCATCTATGCAGTTAGAAAAAAGTGAGCTGAGTGAATAATTTGCTCCCATCCATAGGAAGTACCTTTGAAGGAATGGATAAAGCGCAAAGTTTGAATTCTTAAATGGTTTCTAATTGGTGTCAGAAGAAAGTAAACACGTAAATTCTGAAGTTTCTTGCACTACATATAAACTGAAAATGTACATTTTACCACTCTTCTAAAAGACAAAGTTTTATATCAATTTTAAGTTTCGCGCCGTTTCATACTACCTGGCTAGGGATGCCTTGATCGAAGGCTCCCAGACAGACCTTCATTGCACTCGGAGGGTTGACGTTCTTCCACATCCGCAAACGCGGTTGCTTGAGATCAATTTTTTGGGGCTGGGACTGGGTAGCTGCGCGTTCTTCTCCTGTCAATAAAAAGTTAGATTTCACACAAGATGGCGGTTCGATCCTGTGCCAGTCTGGATTTTAACTATGCAGCGCCCCCTCTGTGGAATTTGGAACTAGCTCTTTCAGTGCCACCATTTCAGCAAAACCAATCAACAAATGGACCACGTTTTCTACGCATTTATTGGAATTTTGCTGCATATCTATATATATTCCAGAACTCTTGTTTTGAATGAGATTTTATTAAAAGTATGATAGCTAAGAAATCGATGGTGCTGCAGAAACTCAGACTATTCAAAATCTGGAGATGAGAAGCGTAACTTTCAATTGTGCTCAAAATTTTTTATCAAAGGTGATTGGTAATGAAAATTTGTAACATTTAAAAATTTATTTTCACCTTTTGCAAACAAATAATTAACTTCCGTTGTATTTTTTTGTATGGTACAGAAGCATATGGAATATTCTGACATAGCATTAGTTCATCAGAAATTTTGTAATCTCATTTGATAGATTTATTGCTGAGTAATACGAATTAGTAATAAAAATAACCTTTAAAGATATCAATAGATCTTTGGCTGTTACTGTCAAAAATAAAAATGAAAACCTCATTATTATTGTAATTGTAAACTGTTAGAATAATTTTCAAATTGTAATTCTTTATTGGCAAGTGCAATTTCATCTATCCAGAGACGTCCGGATGGCCGAGAAACTGCCCGTGGCGCCAAAGCTGGAACGTGAAGGAGAAAATTAAAAAAAAAAAAGATTTAATAGACATGGGAGATCTGAAAAATGGTAAATAATTTCTCTTTAGAATTGCCGGCCCCTTCTCTAATTATTAATAATATCATCAAGACATTTGATATGTATTAAACGCCACACTTTCACTGGCGGTTTTTTGCTAGAAGCTCTCGTTTTATGACTCAAGACTCTGAGGGGGGAGGACCTCAAAATCTCTGTAACAGTATAGAAACTGAAGCAGAATTTCAAGAATCAAAAGCTCGACCATTGAAAAAAGAAGCAGTATGATTATGAATCTCTAGACAAAGCTTCTTATTTTATTATTCTGGACGTCACAATCAACTCTTTGCAGGAACGCGTCGAGCCGCTACCTACCCTCAATCGACAGGAGCTTGTAGACTGGATTACAGATGAAATTGGACTTGCCAATAAAGACTTGAATTGGATGGCTATGAGTAGTGCCTAAGACATTATTATTTAGTGCCTAAGACACTTTTACTCAGAATGTGTGCTAAGCTATTTAGAGGAACATAGACTTCACCAATGGTAAATCAGATGGGAAACGTGTTAAAACCTGTCAGGCAAATAAGAGGAATGGGCTGGAAAATGGAATGCAAATGCAACCATGCGAGAATAAGTGTATGATGCAGCGGGGCAAGGTAGCATGAGCGAACTATGGAGGCTTAAGAGGGGTGGACCATTTTGTAGTGGCATAAGGAAAGGCATATTTTCCATTATAATGGGTATAATTGAGTTGGTCCAGGACAGTAGGGTTGCTGTGGTTTACAAGTTTTTGGAAGAAGTTCCTGGAGAGTTCTTTAATAAATTCATCTATAGGTTGAATCTTCAGATCGTTGTGGATGACACTGTTTCTAACGTACCAGGGAGCATTGACTGTGATTCTAAGGATTTTGTTTTGGAGGATTTGTGCTTTTTTACGGTTGGAAAATGTTGCGAGGATCCAAATTTGCGTCGCATACGTGAAGATAGGTCTCAGAACTTGTTTGAAAAGTAGCAACTTGTTTTCTGAGATCTTCTTCCAATAAGTGGGATGAGCAGGTGAACTTTGGCCCAGAACTTCTCTGTGTTGTATTTAAGATGGCTTCTGAAGGTGAGCTTGTCGTCTAGGATTAGCCCAAGGTACTTGACCTCTTTGTCCCAAGTGAGATCTTCATCAAAGAACGAGAGAGGTTTTAGTTCTTTCCTGGATGTACCTTTACGGAACATGACTGCATGGGTTTTGTCTGTGTTGATGGCAACACGCCAAAGCTTGCACCATTTTTCAATGTTATTTAGGCCTTTCTGAAGTGTGTGGATGACATAATTTATGGTGCTACCTTGGGCTAAGATGGCAGTATCATCCGCAAAGAAGTAATTCATGATTTGGTTGGTCTTGGGGAGATCAGAGGTGTAAGATTTTTATTTGGATGCAAACAAGATTAAGCTTTAGGTTTAGATGAAAGGTATGTATTAGACGTATGTTTGCTATAAAGCTGCTTTGTTTCCAGTTGAGGACCAAAAATTTGAGAACTAATTATCAAATTGAGGACTAAACATGAGCTCTACGCAAACAAGAACACACGATTGATTGATTGGACAGGGTTATGGGATTTGTAGCTGCAAAGGCTAACATCCCGCATTCACAAAAAAGTTCAATTTAATAAATGTCAAAGAACACACAAGTTGATTGATTGAGATGTGTTGAATGGGATTTATAGCAACAAAGGCCATTATCTCATTATGTCAAAAAGACTTAATAAATGTCAAAAGACAGCGTGGAATAATACACAAGTTACCTTAGATTGTATAAAGTAGTGGACTAAGGATGCTTCCCTGTGGAGTTCCGGCTTTTATACTTCCAATATCGGAGAGCGTATGATTGAGCTTGGCCCGGAAGGTCCTGTTTCTAAGGTAGTTTATAAGGATGACTATGAGGTAGTTAGGAATTTTGAACTGGATCAGCTTGTAGATCAGAACATTATGCCACATTCGGTCAAATGCTTTGCGGACATCAAGGAATACTCCTCCAGTGTAGAATTTGTGGTTAAAACCCTGGTTAACGGTGTTAGTTACCCTAAGCAATTGAGAATGCAGCCATGGCCTGCCCTAAAACCCTACTGTTCATTTGGTATGATGCTAAGATCATGATATTCTTCTTTTAATCTTGAGAGGATAATTTTTTCGAAGATTTTGCCAATGTTGCTGAGGAGGCTGATGGGACGATAGTTCCCTGGAAGTTTACGATTTTGCCGAGGTTTAGGGAACATAAGGACATGCGCTGTTTTCCAAATGGTGGGGAAATAGTTGCAGAGGAGACATTCGTTACAGATTTTAGTGATGAAGGTAATTACATCGGTGGGAATTTGTTGTAATGCTTTGTTAGGAATGCCGTCTGGTCCAGTAGCCTTCCTGGGATTGATTCTCTTAAGAAAGGATAACATTTCTTGTGGCGAGGTGAGCTTGATGCTAGAACTAGGTTTAGGATTATCGATGTATCTGCGGATTGCTCTATTGACTTCATCTATGTGAACATCATCGTACGGTTCAGGGTTAGTTTGGATTGAGTTCTCCAAGGAGTATTTGAAGGCGTTTGCCTTTCCCAGGGGGGTGTATTTAATACCATCAGTGTCAAGTATGGGTGGGATTTGCATGTACTTCCTAGAGAACTTCTTGGCTGCAATGTAGATTGAATTATCTTCTTGGTTTAAAGTCATAAGCCACTCCTTCACACTTTCTTGATCATAGTCTCTGATTTCCCGTCTGAATTGATTTGTGAGGCGGTTTGCAGTTCTTCTATATCTTGGGTCGTATGTTATGTATCTCTTTCTAATTTGATTGTGGAGGGTGATCTTCTTAACGATATTAGGCAGAAGTTTTCTGTAGTTACCATTAATGAGTTTAGATCTGGAGGCCAGGTTAATTGCTGTGAGGATGGCACCGTTGAGTTTCATAATGGCTTTTTCAATATCTTTGATGCTTTGGATGTTGGGGTTCCCTGGGAGAGAGGTGCTCATAATTTGCTTAAATTTAGACCAATTAGTCGTTTTAATAATCTTGCTTATGGCTGGGAGGTTGACATTAATATCAATTTCAAAGGAGACTGGATTGTGGTCACTGCTAAGAGCGTTGATAGAATTCGCATCACCAGAAGAGAAGTTTTTGAGAATTCCAAAGTCCAGGGTACTTGGGTTATTAGAGTGGTTAGGAAAGTGCGTTGGTTCACAGGGAGCTAAGAGGATGAGGTTGTTATTGCAGATGTAGTCATGGATAATAGTGCCATTAGAGTTCCAAGTGCCCGAGCTCCAAGCCCTAAGTTTGGCGTTGAAGTCACCAACGGCGATGCATTTACTGTTCGAGTTGAAAATGTTGTTAAGTTCCAGAGTCGAGATGGAGCCATGCGGCGGTCTATAGATGCTTGAGATGGTAATGGGAGTGCTGTCTGGTAAGTGAATCGCGATAGTAGTATTTTCAAATGTGGTAGATGCGATAGGGGTTGGATGATGATCTATTGAATTTCGGATGAGAATTTCTGTTCCACCTCCTCGATGGGTGAGTCTGTCTGTTCGATAGGACGAGTAGTTGGGGAATTTGAGTCTGTCTCCTGGGTTGAGATGTGTTTCTTGTAAGGCCAATATATCTGGTTTCCAGTCAAGAAGAAAGTATTTGAGTTGATCAATTTTGTTCTTGATGCCAGCAGCATTCCAGCTGATTAGGTTAAAGCTATTGTTCCTCTGATTATTGAATGCTAACAGTAGGGGGTTTCATCTGGTAGTAGTTAGCCATTTGGCTGAATAACGAGTTCATCATGCTGGACATCATTTGAGACATCTGTTTGAAGAAAACTTCTTGGATTGGGGGGTTAGCATTTGAAGTAAGTTGAACGGGTCTTGGGATAAATTGGGTGGAAGGATTTGGATTTGGTTCTACGGCAGGAGTTGGGGGCTTTTTAATCTTGGCGATGATTGCTGGGTCAGCCCAGGCATTTTCAGGAGCTTCTGAAAAGGTTCTTCTGTTAACAGGGTTCTTTGGGCATCCTGTGAAGTTTGCCATATGTGGGCCATTGCAGTGGAGGCATTTGGGGGGCGTATCCTTAGGTTTTGGGCATTCCCTGAGTCTGTGGGGTCCTGCACACTTCATGCACCTAGGGTTTCTGGTACAGAGCCGACTATGATGAAAGAATTCCTGACAATTGTAACATTGCCCAGGAGATTGTTTCTTCCTCAAGGATTCAATAGTAACTCTCATGCGGCCAATGAATTCGATTTGGTAAATTTCCTTGGACTTTGGAATTTTAGGTAGGGTAACAAGGGAGAGGTTGAAGTTTGTATTGGATTGCCTGTTACAAATAGGATGTCATAAAGTAGGAGCAAATCCCTGATTCTGAAGGTGAGATATTATTACAGAAGTATCAACGTCTTTGGAGAGGCCTCTGCCAATAAAGAATTACAACTTGAAAATTATTCTAACAGTTTACAATTACAATAATAGTGAGGTTTTCATTTTTATTTTTGACAGTAACAGCCAAAGATCTATTGATATCTTTAAAGATTATTTTTATTACTAATTCGTATTACTCAGCAATAAATCTATCAAAATACGAGATTACAAAATTTCTGATGAACTAATGCATGTTGTGTCAGAATATTCCATATGCTTCTGCAATTACACAAAAATACAACGGAAGTTAATTATTTTGTTTGCAAAAGGTGAAAATAAATTTTTAGAATGTTACAAATTTTTCATTCACTTAAATCACCTTTGATAAAAATTTTGAAGCACAATTGAAAGTTACCGTTCTCATCTCCAGGATTTTTGAATAGTACGAGTTTCGCAGCCACCATCGATTTCTTGCTAAAGTACTTGTCATAATTTCTTAATAAAATCTCATTTCAAAACAAGAGTTCTGGAATATATATATACTATGCAGCAGCAAAAATTCCAATAAATGCGTAGATAAAACGTGGCATCATTTGGATTGGTTTTCGATCGAAATGGTGGCACTGAAAGTAGCTAGTTCCAAATTCCACATATGAGGGCGCTGCTATAGTTATAAAAATCCAGACTGGCACCTAGATCGAACCGCCATCTCTTGTGTGAAATCTAACTTTTTTATTGACAGGGACAGCGCGAACGCAGTCCCAGCTACCAAAAATTGTGCACCCCAAGCAACCGCGATTTGCGGATGTGGCGAACGTCAACCCTCCGAAGTGCAATGGAAGGTCTCTGTTCGGGGGAGCCTCCTTCGTGATCAAGGCATCCCCAGTGCCAGGTAAGTATGAAAACGGCGCGAACTTAAAATTTGATATAAAACTTTGTCTTTTACGAAGAGTGGTAAAATGTACATTTTCAGTTTATTATGTACGCAAGTCAGTAGAAACTTCAGAATTTTAACATGTTTACTTTCTTCGACACCAATTAGAAACCATCAATTAAGAATTCAAACTTTTGCGCTTTATCCATTCTCTTCAAAGGTACTTCCTATGGCAGGGAGCAAATTATTCACTCAGCTCACTTTTTCTAACTGCACATAGATGGCGCCCCAATCTCGTCTACCACGGTGCATGGATCGACGACAGTAGCGGTTTCTTTCTAGTTGTTATAATAAAGTTAACTGCCAACCTATAGATAAATCCGACTGCACCAATCAACAAAGAATTGAGTTGAATTTACGATTTATTGTGCATCAGGAGGGCAGGCACGGATATGAAACTGAATACGCACAGATATGATTTTAATCGTCAGTTCTTGTTCTGCACACGTGTTTTACTGAATCTAGTGCGGTTAATTATTTTTGCGGCTTTGCTATAAACTAATAAGTGTTGCAAAGAATTGCATACTTTGCCTGTGACCGAAGTGATACGTAGGCAACGCGATACCGCTTGAGGACGCTAAAAGCGAATCCCTCACAATGCTTCGAAGAACAATAAGAATTTTATTTAAAAACTAGCCGCCTCCGGCGACCAGCTTGTTCGTCGGAAATTTAATTTCAACTGAATCTCTTATGCATAATCTGATATTCATGGATCCCTTAACAAAGTAATTTTAAACTTCAACCGCTCTCTATGTTCATTGCAGCTCGCATTCCTTGAATTTAGCTCTGATGCGTGCTTCAAATGTCCCAGCCATCAGAAATTGTTCAGGGACTGTGAAGTCAGTAATAAAGTTCCTGAAAAAGTCTGCAAAAAGAATGGACATTTTCAGGGAAAAAGTAAAAGAACACTTACCCGAAGTTAAATGGTATAATTTAAAACCCATGTGCAAAACGAGATGGTTAGAAAATCATAAAGCCCTCGCATTAGATTTGCAGAAAGTTACATTGCCATCTTTGAAACCCTTGAGGAATTAGAACTTTATTCAGATTCTAATGTGTCTTCTACGCTTCACAGCTATCTAAATCAATGACTGGAAGATCTTTTATTATTAGTATAGTGACAGTATCACATCTTTTTACATATACATTAACTTTGTGCAAAAATCTACAGGATCCCAATTGTGATCTAAGTGACGCTCTGGATGTGGTTGATAACATAGTGAAAACAATTATAGGGATTCGAAAAGAAGTGGACTATGAATTTGGAAATTTTTTTAAAAAAGCCAACTCACTTTTAAATTTGATTATCGAGTCCCTCAAAATGCCCTCGGCACCCTGGTTGCGCAATCAATTGTCAACAAAGAAAGAAACTAATTTTCTCCCTAAAATTCACCCAGGCACCCGCAACCGCCTGAGTCTGGTCTGTGTCGAATGAGGCGGAATAGGGATCAAAGGGTTACGGGTCTATTCTGGTACCCCCGGTTGGGTTGGGAGACATCACTTTTTCCGCACGTTAACAACGGGAAAAGTGGCGTCTCCCAACCCAACCGGGGGTACCAGAATAGACCCCTTAATCTTTAAATTACGAAGAAAGGAAGCTGTGCCTTGAGCAAAGCCTCTGATGCTTATCATATTTTGAACCCCGAGCTTAACTTACCTGTAACTGCATCGCGGATTATTTATTTTCAAAATCTTGTGTTTGTAACTTGTGTGTTATTCCAGGCTGTCTTTTGACATTTATTAAGTGCATCTTTTTGACATAATGGGATAATGGCCTTTGTTGCTATAAATCCCATTCAACACATCTCAATCAATCAACTTGTGTGTTCTTTGACATTTATTAAATTGAACTTTTTTATGAATGCGGGATGATAGCATTCGCAGCTAAAAATCCCATAACCCCGTCCAATCAATCGTGTGTTCTTGTTTGCGTGGAGCTCATGTTTAGTCCTCAATTTGATAATTAGTTCTCAAATTTTTGGTCCTCAACTGGAAACAAAGCAGCTGTATAGCAAGCATACGTCTAATACATACCTTTCATCTAAACCTAAAGCTTAACCTTGTTTGCATCCAAAGAAATATCTTGTGTACTAAGCTGTCTATACCTTCATAACAAAACGTAAATAACACAAACGTCATGCAATTACTTTGCTTTATTAGTTTTAAAATCTGATAACTATCAGATTTACTTTTTCAGAGAAATTGGTGCCCTTTAGTTGGTAATAAATCACGTTTTTCTGTAATAGTAAATATAATTTCAAAGTTTGTGCAGAAGATTAATAATAACTTATCGTCACAAAAATCATTTAAATATCTGAAATGAATTTGGTAGAAATGAAAGTCAGTAAAGATGTGGATGTAATTAAGAGAGAATTTCCTCAAGAATCTTCAGTCAGTAATAATTCAGCAAAGGAAAAACACTTTGAGTGTGAAATATGTAGGAAAAGTTTTGTTTATAAAAGCAATTTAAAGCAGCATTATTATACTCATACGAATGATAGACCCTTTAAGTGTGATGTTTGTGCATATGCATTTGTAAAAAAGTCAAGTTGCACACTTTACAGCGCAGGGCTATTTGGAACGAGGAAATCGGTCCAATCGGCTAAAGACCGGCCCTGCAATAAAATATGCAGGAATTAGAAAGAATTAATTTTTTTTATGAATGAAGAGTATTCTACCATGCGAGTTTCCGCTACAACATCCGATAAAGTACAATTACAGATATTTAACTTTAAGTCATGATTCTTTTACCACTGTATTTGGAATAATATTAAAGGGATACTTTGATTCGTGTTTCGTTTAATGGATGCTGATACATCCATTGCAAGATTACACGTTCATTACGGATGCTGATACATTAAATTACATATTACGTTCATTACGGACACAATATTTTAAATTAAGCTAATGAAAAGGAATAAAATGAAAACGAAAGTCATCACCACTTCTTTAATAAACAACTTTATTATATATAAAATATATAATTT
>BGPR01020213.1:7334-28151 GCA_013235015.1 Araneus ventricosus
AAAAAAAAAAAAAATATGATGTAGAATTTTTTTAAGAATTTGCATTTTGTCTTCAATTTGCAGTTATTTAGCAATTTTCACAAAATCATTAAACTTGACCAATATCTGTTTTTTTATTTCTTTTTGAAGATTTAACTGTATTCTCTAAATCTGCATTTCTCTAAATACATATTTTCCACCATATTCTCTAATATTGCAATTTTATTTTCCATTTATCCTTTAACATCTAAAGCACACAACACATGTTATTTGCATGAATTTTACTCATTCTTTTACGAATTATAATTTTCAGAAAATATTAATTATAAGGCTTTTGAGTTTGCACCGAGTAGTAAAGTCTTGACAGACTGAGTCAGCTTAAAAAATATAACACAGGAGGGTGGCTACAGAAACTGTGAAAAAACTTTCCCTGACTAAACTTATAACATTTCCCTGATTTAAGGCTACTAATTATATTAGTTTCCTGGCTTTCTCCCTACTCAGAATCACTGTATGTGTACAATATACATTATTAAAAACACTTTTACCAGTTATTTAAAATGAAGAAAAAATATGAAATTTAATTTTTAAAAAATGGAATGAATATCCTAAAAAATCTATTAAAATGGTATATTACATTTCTTGTATGTAAAAGAATATTGGAAATTTTAACAAAATACTTTGTTTCTAAAACTGCATAAGAATTCTAAGAAACATTAAAACTACTCTTTGCAACACAAGTTAAATTATATTAACAGTAAAGGTTATTATGATCTTTGCTCAAAACTTCAATAACTAATTAGTGCTCTTTGCATGAGTAACAGAATAACATGTTGGAACATAAATATAAAAATAGCATAATTATACGTACCTAATAATATATACTTTTGCAAAGATCTAAACAAGAGAAACTGCCAAAATATTACTTCAAATCTTTATTCTTTAACAAATCATAAGAAATTAATTGCTCTAATCAATAACTTATACTTTTATAAATGAATATAAGTTTTTTTATTCCATTTATTATTACAAATAATACTGCAGATAAGATACTAATTTATAGATAATAACTCAAGTAACAGCAGCACAGTATTTTTATACTTTTATTACAACATAAAAATACACTTTTACATAAATTCACTGTAGTACGTACAACCAAGTATTACACTTCCTACAATAACAACCAAGATGAAAAATGCTTAATGAAATAGAATCGAACTGATGATAAATTACAGAATAAAAACTTATTGTAATATGTACCTAATAAAGATAATCTGAACTGCACATGGATTAAAAGCTTAAAATAAATTTGAAAAGAAAGAATATAAATGTGTTACAATTAAATTTAAAATTATTATACTATATTTGCATGGAAGCAAAATGTAACCAACTAGAGTGTATAAATGTTATTGGTATAAAGGCAGTTTTAAATACAGGTAAAACATAAATAAGTAAAAAAAAGATGTTACGAAAAACACTCTTGATTACACACCCCAAGCAAAATTTTTGACATTCATAAAAATATTACACACATATTTATCTGCAAACTTTATACCTAAAATTAACAGTCTGAATTTTTAACTACATTTATACTCAATTGCACAAATCATTAGAAAACTACTTTCAAAAAAATGAAAAACTTACAATTTTCTACCAATTGCCGTCTGTGAGTGGGGTGTTATTTTGATAAAATCCAAACAAAAATATTACACACTAAACTAACAATCAAACATAGCTCTTTATTTTTTGACCAATAGCTAGATATTTTGGTCAAATTTATTTAAATACATTGCACACATAAAAAACTGAGTCATAATATTTGCCTAGATGGCAGATGTTCACACACACACATCTTGGACCTTTCCTAAAACAAATCCATTTTTCTATATAAAACAACTGTGATTACATTTTGGTAAAATTCTAACTAAAATTGTTTATTTATGTAGTTTTCCTTGATTACATAATGGATACACATAATGAAAAGAGAATTTGCAACACTGTCCAGCAAAGAATGGCATCTATATTTTCGACAGAACTCTTGGCAGTGTTACATAATTTATACATAGCAGTATCCATGAAGTTAAAAAATATTAAGTGTTCAATATATTTCACTACATCAAATGTCTTTAATGCACATTGTCCAACTTCAACTGGATTTTTGTCCAAAATTATAAAATGGCTACTTTAGAACTTTCCTCCAGTGACAAAATACAGGGCTGGGTTTACAAGACTACTGCTTCTTCTAAGCAACCATTCACCTATAAATCGAAAAAAGAATTTGAATTAGAAAAAATATTGAAAATATTCATTTTAAATTGTTAAGAATTTTTTTTATTCCACAGAAAAAAAAAAGTTAAATGCATAATTTAACCATAGCTTTTAAAATAATTCATTTTAAACAATAATGACTGAAAAATGTTTAGCCCAATGTATCTGAATAGGGCATAAGAAGGGAATTTGAACCACTGATTTCCTGAAACCTGCTAAATAAATTATTTAATTAAAGAAAAATTTCTGCAACATAGTGAAGGACATTGTTCAAACAGAATTTTTTAACAATTAGTTTTTGTTTCCATATAAACATTTAAAGTTAAAAATTTGCTGTAAATGTCTTACAAACTAGTAGTTTAATTATTCTCACATACAGAACAGTAAAAAAGGTTTTGAATAAACTGTTTGAAGAAATTATGGAATTAGGTCTTGACACAATACTCCCCACACCATTCTATTGATTGTTGTCATTTTTAAGATGAGACACACATCCATTTGTTTCGCACACATATTTGCAAATTTTTAAACAATATTTAGCTTTTTGTTTTGAAGTATATCATAGGACCTCTGTTAACCTTAGATACCTGTTATATAAAAGTTACAGTAAGAATCTTTAGTTAGTAACCAAACAATGGCTTGCAAAATTTTAAACTAAAGCAAAAGTTACCTCTTTATGAATGAGAGAAATAAAAATATTCATAAAAAATTGTGCAATTTTTTTAGAATAAGTTGCAAAGCATTTGCAGCTATATTAAATAGATGGATGTCACTAATAGATGGATTTTCCTAAACATATGATAATTTTAAATTAGTTCACATAAACACAGTTATATTTCTTTTTTAATTAGTTCACATAAACACAGTTATATTTCTTTTTTAATTAGTTCACATAAACACAGTTATATTTCTATGAAAAAACAATCATATTTAGAAAAAAAGTTATGCATTATATAACTTTCTAAAGCAAATTCATTACTAATCTACAAAGAAAAAAAATCAATTTTATTTATTCAGTCTTACTATCTACTTCTGCAGAGAATCTATCTGTAACAACTTTTTGGCATTTGAAACAAGTCATCCATGCATTTTATAAATGTCAGTGTCTATTAAATAGCATAGCCTAAAATCAAAAAAAAAAAAAAAAAAAAAAAAAAATCAAATTTCTTAAAATATATAAAGATATTTACCCTACAGCACTGAGTTCAACATCTAGAGTACATTCTTATAGGGAAGTATGAAGATGCGAGAGAAATGGAAAAAGCTAATTGTACCCAAATAATCTATTCCCCTCCCCCCAATATTCCAATAGTGGAAAAATTAAAACTAAAAACACTCATCCCAATGCACAATTAATAATAATAATAATAACTAGTTTTATGCTTATAAATGACTTGATCAGTTAGGTAATTGGTACATCAATAAGAGACAAAACTTTTAAAAATTTTAATAATTTTAATGGAAAGTAAATCTATAAGAAATCCAGATTGATTAAGAAATTCTCATTAACATTCTAAAAATGTATATATAAAAAATATAATAAGTGATAAAAAGTGTGATTAATACATTGGTTAAAGATAATTTTTATTATTTTAAATTTCTTCCTGAACTTTCTAATTAATTTTAAATACTGGTAAAACATAAATAAGTAAAAAAGATGTTACTTAAAACTTCTCTTGATTACACACCTTAAAAAAAAAAATATTACATATTTATCTGCAAATTTTATACCTAAAATTAACTAAGTGTCTGAATTTTTAACTACTATATTTATACTCAATTGCACAAATCATTAGAAAATTACCTTTAAAAAAAATGAAAAACTTACAATGTTGTTCATTTAAATACATTGCACACATAAAAAAAACCGATTCCTAATATTTGCATACAATTTTCCATTTTGGTAAAATTCTAACTAAAATTAATTAACATTCCACTATTTGTGAACCAATAAGGTGCAATTTTCCACATAGAAATATTCCTACCTGTTATACAAATTTCAGTTGCACTCATCCGAAAACAAATTCAGTTATTTACAATGAACAAAATCGCAAATAAACACATAAAAGTTACCCCCCCCCGCCCCCCCAAAAAAACTCATTTGGTAATCAAATTATAAAAGATAGTCATTTCCTGTGTATTTTTCTTTCTGCTAGACTCATGCAAAAACAAATTTTCCAATAATAAAAGCTCATTGTTTTCTTTTTCATTTTTATTACATGGCAAATGTGCATTTTAGACTCTTTTCCAAAAGCACAATCTTCAATTATTTATAAATAAAACTGATGCTTCTGTATAAAATACCTACAGTTATATTTTGGTAAAATTCATATAAATATATCACACATAAAATTCTCACTTACAATTAAATATAACATTTCTATTTCTAATCAGATAGGTTTTCATAAACAACCATTCCTGACTAGTAAACATATAAGTTAGTATTATTTTTTTAACACACTAGTAGTTCCCTGGATTGCATAATGAAGGCTTTGATCTCCTGAAACCTGCAAAATAAATTATTTAATTAACGAAAAATTTCTGCAACATAATGAAGGACATCGCTCAAACAGATTTTTTTAACAATTAGTTTTGTTTCCATGTAAACAATTAAAGTTAAAAATTTGCTGTAAATGTCCTTAACAAACTAGTGGTTAAATTATTCTTACATACAGAATAGTAAAAAAGGGTTTTGAACGAACTTTTTGAAAAAATTACGGAATTCTGTTTTGTAACATACTCCCCATACCATTCTATTATAATTGTTTTCATTTTTAACATGAGACACACATCCATTTGTTTCGCACACATATTTGCAAATTTTTATACAATATTTAACTTTTTGTTTTGAAGTTTAAAAAAAATCTATGCTTTTGCAATCTACGTTTATTCCTGTCCCCATTTCTTGCTTCATATTTTAGCAAAAAAATATATACTGCATAAAAATGATTTATTTTTACTCAAAATTCATTAAAATGTCTGTTACAAATATAATATTAGTGTGGCCAAAACTGGTGCAAATTGGGTTAATTTATTTAAAAATTCATAACTCTAAATCTAAAATATTCTTCAGAAAAATTTTATAACTAGCAGAAAGCCAATAGAATTTGCTAAAGAATAGTATAAGTATGATTTAATATGCTTTAAACAGACATCCAATGAGAAACTTCCATTTCAAATTTTCTCTTAAGGTGGCCAAAGCTGGAACATCCATCCTATATCATAGGGCCTCTGTAAACCTTAGACAAAAGCAAAGGCATAGCAATTAAACTATGAAGTATGATCTCAATTAGTAATCTTCCAAATGTATTTAAAAATAACTTATATAAAAGCTACAGTAAGATTCTTTAGTTAGTAACCAAGCAATGGCATGTAAAATTTTAAACTAAAGCAACAGTTAACTCTTTATGAATGAGAGAAATAAAAATATTCATAAAACATTGTGTATAATTTTTTAGTATAAGTTGAAAAGCATTTTCAGCTATATTAAATAGATGGATTTTCCCAAACATACTTTTTAATTAGTTCACACAGACACAGTTATATTTCTATGAAAAAACCATGATATTTAGTAAAGAAGTTATGTATTATGTAACTTTCTAACGCAAATTCATTACTATTCTACAATGAAAAAAAATCCATTTTATTTATTCAGTCTACCATCTACTTCAGAGAATCTATCTGCCACAACTTTTTGGCATTTCAGAAGAGGATATCCAGGTATTTTACAGATGTCGGTGTCGATGATTAAAAGGCACAATCTAAAATCAAAAATTTAAAAAAATCAAATTTCTTAAAAGATAAAAAGATATTTACCCTACAGCACCGAGTTCAGCATGTAGAGTACATTCATATAGGGAAGTATGAAGATGCAAGAGAAATGGAAAAAGCTAATTGTACCCAAAATAATCTACTGCTCCAACCCCATATTCAAATAGTGGAAAAATTAAACTAAAAACACTCATCCCAATGCACAATTAGTAATAATAAAACTAGTTTTATGCTTATAAATGGCTTGATCAGTTAGGTAACTGGTACATCAATAGGAGACAAAACTTTTTAAAACATAGAATTTTGATATCAATGGAAAGTAAATCTACATAGATATAATATTAATTATATTATATATAATTTAGATAACTAAACTGTCATTAGAATAGTCTGACAAACACAAGCATTTTGTGGACAAGCAAATTAAATTCTGCAATTTTTTCTCCCAAATAAAATAAACACATAAAAAATATATTTATGGAAACTGTAGACACTTTATAATTATTAAACAATGTACAAAATATTAAAATAATGAAGAATTAATAAACACTATACATTTCATTTCACTATCAGTTTATTTTTAATTGGGGGACACAAGTTTTTACTTTAAAATTCTTTTATCTATTACTGCTACAATCAACTTAAACATTAAAACATGCATTCACTGCTGAAACCAAATTTACATGCACCTTAAATTAAAAATAAAAATAAGTGTGATTAATATGATAGTGGATGAAATTAAATTTCATCACATTAAATTTCTTCCTGAACTTTCTAATGGATAATCTTTAATGATATATAATTTTCTAAAATTAAAGTGTCATTAAATAATGTATTCAGGATGAAGATATCCCCTAAATTATTTTTAATGTCTCAAGAATTTTCAAATTTGCATTCAAGTAGGAACATATATCAGGGATATGTTCAGAATGGAATTAGGTTATTTAACGAAGTTTTTGCAGAATGTGCATAAATATAATATCAGTCATATAAAAAATATCTGGACAGATTCCCGACTATGAAATTAAAGAGCAATTTTAGAATTCGAAAATGTAACTCACCATACTGTTAATCTGTTGTTGTTGTTTCTTATTCCACTTGTTCAAGTCCTCAGCTAGACCAAGTTCAAAAGTTTGCTCGCCGACAGAAAATCACGAACCAGGGCAGGACCTATCCCCATACTGTGTATCTCCCTGATTAATGTAAATAACAAATATTAATATTCTTTAATACAATTCAATTCTCCCACTAACATGAAGGAAGCCGGCTAAAATAAAAAAAAAATGTCTGCCAATCTCATCGGCCCACAGATAAGGAAAGGCGCCAAGTCGTCATGTGATGATTATTAACCAATGATTTTTCGGATACCCCTAGCGTCGAAAATTGAAATTAAAAACCGCTCTTCAGAAGAACGGAATAATCAAACGATTTTCGTATCCGTTACCAGTTTCTTAGCGAGTAAGCAGTCGAAACTGGTTTTTGACTATAACAGTGTTTTAAGGAGCGTTTTTCTGTACTAAAAGAACGGAAAGGCGAATTTTTACATTCGCTCCCTTTTGGAGTCCAGAAATCGCTCAATTGAATTTAGCGTGTATATATTGTAATTTTAGGACATCTTACAACCATGTCTAGGAGAAACCAGGCTTTAAAAAAGGGATTGATTTGTTTAAAATCCAAGCAAACAAACTTCTTGATATCTCTAACTGTAAGTGTATAATGGAAGTGTATTACTCTAGTAAAAATACTCCAGACGTCTGTGAGTGTCCAATTTACATTTACTGTTATGGGCGAGAAACATAACCTGATTCCTGTTATTGAGCAAAGATTCATCTACCTTCCGGATGAACGTGGATTAGGAAAAATTGAAGATACAAAGTTGGAAACTAAAATTAATTTTAAAAAGTAACAACTGCGATTTATTTCAATGCCCTATAAGTTTTATGATTAAGACGAATGTGAGATTGAGCCGTAGTCACGATTTGACTAGTCATTTGGACAGTTGCCACTTTTGACCTGACATATGTCTGAAAGATATATTTGCGCTTTACTCAAATATTTTGTATTTACCTCTGGGGTTTCACAATCTATTTGGTAAAAATTTATCACTGGCAGTTTTTCACCCACTCACCCCCGAGATTCTCTGCAATCGGTCCAAAAGATCTTGGACTAGTTATTACCCCATCTAACAGCCGAAAATGGCGATTAAAAGGTAGTTCGATAAATGCAGTAACAGGTAGTCCATCGCACTGTGTCCTCCAACATAGATTTCGAGTTGACGAATAGTACCACTTTTCCACCCAGCATCAACATTAGTAAAATCGCAACGTCCAAGTGTTTTCGTGAAATTCCTTATTTATTTAGGTTACCTATAAAACTAGATGCAATGCCTTTGTCAGATTGGAGACACATTGGCAAAATAAACCGAACCAGGTCCGTTGATAGAATAATACTCCTCCTTCATTATACGACGAAACTGTTTTGACTCAATCTATATATAGAAAAGGCAAATACCATGACTCACTCAGTCATCACGAAATCTCCAAAACCAAGAGGCCTAGAAACTTGAAATTTGGCAGGTGGTTGCTTTTTGGTAGTTGTTGCTAACTAAGAAAGGGTTTTTCAAAATTTTAATTAATTAAAAACATTAAATTTTATCGTATTTCCACAATAACTTCGAAGCATATTGTCGCACAAAAACAATTTTAACATTATCTTAAAGTTTACAAAATTAGCTTTTTAATGACAGCAATTTTGTTTCCATACGAAGTTCTGTTTAATTTTAATTTTTGAAAATGTTTTCAAACACAATTTCCAGGGTAGAAACGGCGTTGTTCATGGTTCCTCAAGGTCACAGCACAAGGTTATAGCATTGAAGGGGAGGGGAAGATTTGTGACGGGTTACGATCTAGGGAGAAATTCTGCCCCATCATAGCTAACATAAGTGGCAGCGAATCGGGGGGGGGGGGGGGGGGCCGCGGGGGCTACAAAGCATACTTTTTTTGGGAAAGAAAAAATTTTTACTTCATTTTAGCTGCCTGAAACTAAGAATTACAAAAAAGAGAGTGTTAGGGGAAATTAACTAATTTTTTGCCGCCACACTTTTTCCATCCAATCTGGCACCCACTGGTTTATACGGGGTGTCCAGCATGTATGGCCTTCGCGACCATATTCAGTGTCAATCATTCTATTAATGAGTAATAGATTAATTGAGTGAGAGTTATTTCAAAAGCAGTTTTTTAGCTTTGTTAGCTGCGATGCATCATACAGAATTATATCGCTTGCATTTTAAAATTTACGTCTTTATATACTTAACTATTTGCCAAAATATAATAATATAAAATACAAAAATAAAAACTAATTTAAACGGGCGAACCAGTTGGTCGCCAAAGTCGGCTAGTCCTTTCTATAACTAAAGTGTGATCTTTACTTTGTCAAACTTGATTTCGAAAGTTAAAAGAAAAAATTAACCGTAGACAGCTTGCACAAAAATAAATGTAATTACTAGTTTCAATAACCAAAGTTAAAAAAGAGTACATAAAAAAAAGGTACAACAATGATAAATTTAAAAAAATGTTCTTCATAGAAATTGCCATTGCGTTAAAAAAAAACTATAAAATTGTATCTTTATTATACAGAGAACAAAATTGGTTTATTTTAAGTTTAGGGTACATAGCCGTTTCTCCCTACTTTAGATCGCCAATTCATTGTCGCCAAGAGGAAGACGGTTTAACGATGTGAGAACATTTGTTTTGGGTGCGTGCTGATGTTTATATTCATGTCTTGCATGCGCAGCGATCATTATGTTGGTGTCTTGAGCATTATTTTAATTAGTCTGCTCTGTGCTATCTTGTTTTTAATCGAATTTGAATGAAACTTCGTTTGGAATTCTACGGTTTTATTTTTGACAGTTTTGATCGTAAAGTTATTTTGACTGACATGCATATCGCTCCTGTTTTTGACATTTGTTTAGACTGGCATGCTCTTCGCTACAGTCGATATTTTGAAGAAGGAACGTTTGACGTGAGAACTTACTTTGAAATATTAAAAAACGTAGGTTCCAAACATTCAATGAAAAAGCGAAGTTATTAGGTTTCCGCTTTGCTGAAAGCGAAACCGCTGATGTTTTTTTAAGTTTAAAAAATTTGCCCGGAACCCACTTGAGACGCGTGCGCAAGAGACGAAAAAAAAAAAAAAAACTCACTGCACAAACAAACAAAAAAATGTTCTCACATCGCCAGTTTATCATGTTCAAGGCGACAAAAAGTTGGCAATCTAAACTGGGAAGGAACGGCTGTGTACCCTAAACTTAAGTTTTACCACAAAGTAGATTTTAAATAAGCATAATCATAACTGTCAGGTACTGCATCGAAGACCAAATCATTATTTGTAGGTATTTTTACCTGCTTTCAAAACTTTATTAGCAGGAACTGTACTGCATATGAAAAGTTATCTGCCAATCAAACTTTAGCTGAGAGACCTTTTATTAATTATGATCCAATATAAATCAGAAAGTTTAATTATTTGGGTTTCACTTCTATATGAGGGTTATTGGAATTTTTGATCCTCCCAATTTTGAACATTGGTCATGACAAGAGGTGACCATTCCTTAGCAGGCATGTCACACTCTAAGCTTCCACACCACACCGTTTAATGCAAGTATGAACTTTTGCCGCCCTTCCTTTACAAGCTATATAGAGCACATAAAATTAAACAAATATTAATAAATTTCATGAAAATAACATTTCATTAATAACATAATCCCTTTGGCTAGTCCACTGACCACACCCATGTGAAAAATTTGACTTACTGAGATAGAATAAGTGTCGCTTAGTCTCAAACACATGTCGGATGTTCTGCATAATTTTGTTTTGAACCCATGACTCTTTCTCCTGTGCATATTCAGAAAACCTAATCTCTTCTCGAGTAATATCAAACTACCATGGCTTTGGTGAAAGTAAAGTAGTTTCAAAACCTGTAAACATCATACATTTGTTCATGAAAGGAAACTAGACTCAAACAGCAAAGGCACTTTTTAGGCCTGTCTTACTAAACAATTACAGTTAAACCTTTAGGCTACATTTTAGGTACAATTTCTAGGCTAAATTTTCTGGTACAAGAGTTGTACCAGAAAAGAAAAGTTTAAAAGGCGAATCATCAGAATGAAAGCATATTTCTTTAGTCTGGAATCTAATGAGTGTTTAAAAAAATAAAAACACAAATGCAAATCTTCCAAAAATAAAATAAATTTTTAACTTTCATACACAGTATATTTATCCACAAACTTTAAAAAAAAAAAATCTGCCTTTGTTGAAGAATTAAGAAAGATTCCATACAGCTTACAGCTTCTAAAAATATTTTGAACCAGAATTTGCCATTCCATTTAACTTTTTTAAAAAATCGCATTTATTTTTCCTATTGAATATTTACAGAATTGCTTTATAGTCAGAAAACTAATTCTTTGAATATTCCTCATACGCATATATTACACATATCTGGATATTTTGTTAGCTGCAACATTTGGAATATTCAGTCAAAATTTAAGTTTTAATGCAAAATCATGTTTACCTCATCAGCAGGTACCAGCCTTATAAAACTTTTTTACAAATAACAAATGAAACACTTATAATAAAATAATATATATTGTAATAATTTATAATGAAATTCAACATAATAAAGTAATTAAGTAGTAGTATGAAAGTAATAACTATTATAAATATTTAAATGTAAATTTATTTCTTAAGATTTATTACTTTATTTTATGTTATGTTACATGAATGTGTACAGTAAATATATGAATATACATATTCTGTGTTCGTTTGATGAAAAAATCCTGGAAAAGCCAGTATAACTTCCCTAAGGAAGAATTTACATATCCTGACAAAATAAAACAATATGTGTTAACATAGCTCTTAGAAGAACAAAACATGTACTTTTGAAAATTTTGCATACATGATATTGTATTTAATTGCATTTATGGATAAATTAACTTTATAATCAGCAACTACCAAAGCAGAAGGCTCCGTAAATTCTCATTCAATGCTTTCAAGTCTATAATACAAATTACGTACAACAAATCTAATTAAACCTTATAATAGATGGTAAACTTTTTAATTTCATTATTTTACATAAGAGTGCCTTGAAATTGAAATCACAGATCTAACATCTGCTCATATATCAGACATGACACAGCCTTAGAACAAAAAAAGCTGAACTTCATAAATACGGAATCGTATCAAACGTAAACAGCGAGAGGTAAAATAAGTATGATTAATTGAACAATAAATGAATAAATTTATACAAAAAGTGCTCGAGATATTAAAAATACTGTAGAATTATTATTTAAAAGAAAAATAATAGGTGAAAAATGAGTTATGTATAAAAGTTTTGTTAAAATAAAAACTATGGTAAAAATTATCTCACTAAAAAATATGGCCATGTAAAAACTCTTTTTGATTATACATAATTATTCAGACTTTTGTTTCTCATTTTTGACCTAACAGTTCAAGTTTTCTTTTATGCTCCAGTGTGCTATTTTCCTCCGTTTTCTAAATTTTGCTCTCTTTCTTTGCTTTTTTTTTTTTTTCATTTTTTTCTCATAGCTATTTTCGTACTATCAAGTTCCTCCTAGTTACTATCAATGGCATCATACAAAAAATCTTTTTTCTAAAATATTCAAAAGCGCACTGCTTTTTGCTCATCACTTCGTATTTAACACTCTAAATTGCAGAATATGTTTCAATATACATTCTTCCTGATCTTTTATCTATCAAATCTGACATTATTTTGAATGTGCACATGGCGCACAGTTTTTGTTTGTGTGAGCAACCCCCAACACATTAACAAAAATTTTAATGCAGATTTGCATCGATCTCAAGAATGATTAAATTCGATGCCGAAAAAGCGGAAATCCGCGTTTCCGCGGAAAAGTATCACGTCTGATATATAAATTCTGAAGTGAAAAGTTAAAATTTTAACAGTTAAAAGTCGATAATAATACATGTTTTCATATTTTTGTGCCATTAAATAGCATATATGCATCTCTCAAACTTCACTGAAAGTAAGAAACAAAAGTTTATTTGATGATATAAAATATGGTTCAAGTATAGAGCAACATAAAACTCCCATTTATTTAAATTAGAATTTAATTTACAAAACAACTATAACATTAGAAAAAAAATTGTATTAAAAGTTAATAGAAAACAGATAAATTGTTTTCAATAATATAGTTTACGCTTATTAGCTATTTATTTTATTAAACAATGCACAATCAAAAGTAATAACAAATGATGAAACAAATCTGGGCAAAAAATATCTAAAGAGGGTGGAAATAACTAAAAAATCCCTTTTCGGCAAGCTTGAAGGCAAAGGTAGATTCCTTTACGTTAATGTTACAAAAGTCATGAAATATTACATATTGATCAATACAGACATAGCCAATGACTTTATTGTTTCTACACATTGCAATATTTATGCTGTGACTCTGTGTTCATGTCATTTAATTTTTTGCTATATCAAGGTTTTATCATTCCATTTTTCATTCCAAAATATGATTTAACGGTCAGTATATTGGTCAATTTTTTTTATATCTCAACACATAATCATTCAACAGGTAGGAGTCATAAAGAAATAAACATCTCAGCAGTGCAAACATCTCCTAGATAACATTAAGCCAGCCTATCTGAAACAGTAACAAGAAATTGACTCTTGGCACGAATGAAAAAAGATTCTAGATTTAAAAATTAATTTATTTAATCTAGGTTATATATACAATATAATTCTGCGAACATTACTTTGTCATATGGTAAAATCATGAAACCATTAAGTGTTTCCATGTCATTTTTCATGATTTCCATGTCATGAAACACTTAAATACTACTAAAATGGGCTCATTTAGAGAACTCCCTGGTTACAGAGATAATAGTCACTAAATTCTTAACATATAAGAGAATAAAATTATTAAACATTGCGTGTGGAAAATTTAATACGTGTTTTTAAAGCATAGGATATGAGTGCAGCCAATTTGAACAGTAAATTTAAATCTCCATCGATGGTTAAAACCAAATACTCAGGCAGAAAATCCCAAACAATTTTAAAGTTAAGGAGATATTTTTCAATAGTGAAAAGGATAAAGAAAACTCGTATTTAAATATCTATCGTTTTTGGCTACTTTATATTGATTTCATTAAACAAATCCTGGTCCCGCCATGTTTAGTTAAATATCAAATTAAAGTATTCTGTCAAAAAACCTATTATCAAATTAACTATTAAAATTATTTGAATAATTAAAATTAAATATTTACTTAATTAAAGTTAAAAATTAATTGTTACAAAACTTCACTAAAACCTTTTTCATGGCTCATACTATATGTCAGTTGTCTTTATCTTATAATTATCTAATAATTATATTAATTTAAATAAAAGTCACTGTGGCTATGTATGTATATTCCACATCTCCTCCTAAACCACTGGACTGATTTCAATCAAACTTTTCATTTAAGAAAAGAGAAAGGTCACCTTCAACTTTTCAAAGCCTAAAAGATGCTTAAAATTTCACTTAATTAAAAATTAAGCAATGCGTTTTAACACGATGTCTTTCATTTCCATAAACTTGTTTCTCTCATTTTAATATTTTTTCAAAATTAATTTTAAACTGAATTCGTAACAATATTCTTGTTGATCAAAAATAATACGAAGAACTGTTTCCAGAAGGAAGAATGCTAAAAGAAAATTTTAAAAGTAGACGATTTAACAATTTATATCGGGGCCCAGCTACTGATTAATTTTCACGCTTTAAATTAATGAATAATTAAATAGTTAATTTAACTGTTTCAAAATATTCATTAAAACCTTTCATTGACTTTAGTAATTGTTAACAAAATTTGAAGTACCTATATAACAAATAATAACGTATGAAGAAAACAGAAGTTTTTAAAAATCGTCTGGTTCAATTGATATTCTCATTTTAATTGAAAGCGTTTTAGATCAGAAAAGGAATTTGTGTATTATAATATTTATACAATAGTAATTTTTACATTGAAAATATTAAACATGAAAACATTTTATTCCGGGTCAAAGCCAGGTATATCAATTAACAGTTATAATTAACAAAATTTAACAACGATATTAACTATAAATTAATTAGTCATAAATTAATTATATATTATACCGCATAAAAAGTGAAAGTGAATGCAGTTGATGGAAACTCATAACTTCTAAGTAATTCTTGCTGTCAAAAAACTTTCAATATAAAAGTAGTTTGTTATGATAAGGTGATAATTCCCCTAATTGAAATTTTCTTTTTATCTTCAATCTTAACGAAGCTACGGGGAAGTGATAAATGGGGGGGGGGGTATTGAATATCGTATAACTTATAAGCGATTCTAGCAGACAAAAAACTTTTAGTATAAAAATTGTTCGTTATCATAAGGTGATAATTCGCTTAATTGAAAATTTTTTTCTATCTTTAGTCGCAACAGAGCTATGGGGAAATGATAAGTTGGGGAGGGGATTGAAAATGGCTTTTTAGCTCATAACTTCTAAGAAATTGTGGCTATAAAAAAGTTTCAATACAAAAGTTGTTTGTTGTGATAAAGCAATAATTCGCCTAATTTGAATTTTCTTTCTATCTTGAATCGTAAGGGAATTATGGGAATATGAAATTTTCAGTCCCCCACCATTTTCACCCCCTTTGAGCTGGTCAGCCCATCTGCGAACTCGGCCGAGATTTTCACCGTCCTTACAACATATCCGTCGCCAGTTAAAAATCTAATCAAAATTACTCTAGTTATCGTGTTTACAAAATAACACAGGCCAAAGCGTTATGCATATACTTCTCTACTAATAATAATAAGGAAAAGAACATTTAGCCCTCTATTCTCATAAGTATTGGAGCTACAAGAATGAAAGAGGGTGGAAGAAACTGCAAATGAAGAGAGCTTTCCAACAAGGGGTAACATGCATAGGTTGAAAGACATTTTAAGTCAAGGGGAGAGGAGGGGAAGGGTGGGAAAATCACTTTTCAGCTCATAACTTCTAAGCAATTGTAGCTATCGAAAAAGTGTAAATACAAAAATTGTTTGTTATGATAAGGCAATAATTCGCCTAATTTGAATTTTCTTTCTATTTTCATTTGTAAAGGAATTATGGGAAAATGAAAATTTCCACCCCCCACCATTTCCACCCCCTTTGAGTTGGATAGCCCATCTACGAACTCGTCCGAGATTTTCACTATCCTTAAAACATATCCCAAGGTGGTTAAATTTACATCAAAATTACTCCAGTTATTGTGTTCACAAAATAACATGGGAAAAAGCGTTATACATATATATATACCTATATATATATATATAAACTTTTTAACGAAGGGTGGTTTTGGGTTCTAGGGGTCATGATCAGTGAAGATCTGCAGAAATTTTCCAAAAGTCGTGTCATGAGAACCATTGCAATAGGTAGAGTTCCTATAAGGAATCTACCTAAAAAGTCAAAATTGAATGGACTGGATTAAAAGGAATCATACAGAAATTATACAAAGATGGCACAATGGGGGGGATACAAGGAGAACCTCCCCCCCCCAATTTTTTAAAAAACTCTATGAATGAAATTAAGGATGATCCCCAAAAAGTCTTTCTAAAACTTATACCAAGTACTTCTAGATCCTTGTAAAAAGATCATAGTTAAAAGATAGAAGGGGGCATCTTTGTTTCAAAAAAAAGATTAAGCCATGTGACTGTAATTTGAAAAAAGTTTCAATGAAGAGAGACTACCTTTTAAAGCCTACATGATTCTGGAATGTAGTCTCAAATTAAATGTGATGGTGATTTTGTTGGATGTCAAGACAGCTCATTGGGAAATATGACAATATTAGGGGTTGGAAGGTAACCCTTAATGATGGAATCATCAATTAAATGGTGCACTATGTTTGCACTAATTAAAATTAATGGAAACATCTTGACCATTCAAAAATTCTAGATAAGTATATTGAATATTGTTACATTACATTTATTTCGTGCAGTTTTTCGCAAGGAAAAAAAATTGGCCAATGCATGTTGAATACAAAATTGTGAAATTTACTAAACTTCCGATTTAAGACGGAACTGCATATAATAATTGTTATTCCTATTAAATTATTAAAGACCAATAAAAATTTCATAAAACATGCATTGCAAAGCAATTTATCTTGATTCTTATTAACATCATAAATATTTTTTAAAAAAATCAAATACCTCAATTTTAGGAGCCACAAATGTTTTCACTAGCTAACTTCGTAAAATCGAAAATATATAATCACTATACAAAAAGAATGCATAGCACATAATTTAATATGCTTCAGTTGCAATTTTAATTCTGAGAAAAAATTATTAGCATCAGTTTCACATATTTTAAGTACTAATTTGATGAGAAAAAACAATGAATAGGAATGCATACATAACAATATAAAACGAAGTTTCAACAGAAATTTGAAAATAAAGAGAAAAATCTAAAAAGAAACTTACTTGCACTAATATTTTTTCTCATCAATTATAATCTCAGAGAATGTAACAACTATATTACTCATAATGCTGTTCTCTTATTTTGTTTCCTTCAGCTAAAACAAAAGCAAATAATCAAATTGCTTCCTAAGGATGTTTAAGAAAATATAAGTATATAAAAAATTTCACATATTAAGCATCTAAACTTCATATTCAGATTATCTGAATATGTATAATTACAGTTAGGCCTTGCTCAGAAGCGAAGAATACTAAGGGGGGGGGGAGAGAGAGATTATTGGTAAGATTCCAAAAACTGCTATCAATATTTTTTTAAAGATAAGTAACCAACGATATTTCTTCTATCTTTTAAGTATAAAGGAGAGATGGCATATCATTTTGATATAAATTTTTTAAAGGCAAAACATGTTGACTATTTCTAAATAACAATAATACATTTTTATTCCATTCAGTAATAGTGCGACGTCTTTTAAAAGCAACATATTTAATTTATAAATTTAATATATATTCTATTAAAAATTAATTTCCTATCCTGAGAAATCAACCCATAATGACTTATGAAAGCTTTATTTCTATTAAATTTAAGAAGTACAGAATGGAAAAAGAAGAAAACAATTTCAATTCTATTACACAAAGAAAGTAAAGGCATTACAACCTGTAGTAGATATCTCACCAAATATATGGGAGACTGGGGCACAACGGACTATCTACTATTTATTTTATTTCTCATTTTGAATGTTTCATATTTTGGTACATAGATGATGGGCCTGCAGTGATGGAAAAAAATTTAAAACCATGTGCCTAACTGTCAATTTAGCCATTTTATTCTTGATTGGTGATTTGTGGAAGTTAAAAGTAAAATTTTTGCATGTCCAATTTTCTTGATTAAGGATTGTGATTTGGATAACAAAATAAAAAGGCCAGATAATATATATTTAATGCAGCTAAAATAATTGAATGCAAAATTTATTTTTCCTTCTATCTATTTTTGTCAAACCTACACATGGGGTACAATAGAACACCAGAAACTGGGATACAATGGACCATGTCTAAAGTACCCTAGCTCTGTACCCCATATGCTTTTAAAAGTTATACATTATATGTGAATTGGCATATTATTTAATTTTTAGTGAGTAAATGAACAATTGAGTCATGTAGTCTAAATTTTTTAAGTGCGTTCTCCATATATATAGTTACAAATTTCAAAATTAACCCTAAATAGACAACTAAGAATAGTAAACAATAATATTTAGCTATTTATTTCTTTATTTTAGATTTTTTAAAAATTAATACACCTATTAGTTTGTATTATAAATATTATACAAAATTTAAGTGTTAAATGAGATAGAATGAATTAAAAAAGAGGTAGTATTGTCACAAAAGAACATTTCCAAGAGCGATGTAAAGTAGACATAAAAAATTTAAATATTATTTTATCACTAATATATTAATTTAGCCTAATTCTTTTAATACAAAGGATTTGTTTAACAACTTTAGGTTCACTGTTTATAGTAATATAGAATACAATGATAATACTCATTTCACAGTATGATGCTAATTTTGGTAGTGAAATAAATGTGGGCAATTGTATTTTATTCAAATTTAGTCTAGAAGTCTGTCTGTATGTCCGAAGTCATGTGAATACTATAACTCAAAAACTTGAATAGCTAGATGGATAAAATTTGGTACAAAGTTTTATCGTCATGAATGTAGGTCCGTATAAAATTTTGGGCCAAATTCGTCAACGGGTTGACTGTCTGTCGGTCTGTATAATCGCAAACTTGTATCTCCTTAGCCCTTTGCCTTAGATAAATGAAACTTGATATCGCGGATGCTAACATTAATTATAGATCTGTGCCCAGTTTTCATCTCAATTGGTTAAAAAACAGGTGTTCAAATTGCATATTTAGTTCCAAATGCACATTACAACTGTGTTGGCAAGCCTTTCGATTATTTTATTCAAGTGTGTATGTTTGGCGTTTGACCTTGGCAGAAATTGTAGCGAGCCGCAAATACGCGCTTAGGAAATTATGGCAATCCCCAAAACGAAACTTCGTTTTGACATTCTCCAGATGGATTCCTGTGATTAACCAGAGGTATAGTGAAATGTTGTGCGATATCTATAGTAAGATTTTGTACTCAAAAACGTTAAATAAAGTTGTGGTACATCAGAGCACGTAAAAATTGCGAACATACACAATTTTTTGCAAAATATTAAGTTTTTGGGATTTCATAAATTTTATATGTTTCATTGTAAATCACCATTCATAATTTTTTTCAAAATAACCATTCCTTGGGTAAATACCCCAAAAATATTTACCTACCAACTGGGTGTTTACCCACCCCACATTACTGGTCGTATGCGAGAAAGTTTCGGGGAGGTCACTCCCGCTGCTTCAATATAAAAATTGTAATGCTTAAGCAATACCACAATTATCCTATCATATATTAACACGTTAAAATCCAAGTTACAGTTAAACTATTTTTATTTATTCAATACAGATCAGAAGATAAATTTATAAGCTTACAATTTATAGCATTACTAATATTTTGTTAGACAATACATAAATCTTAAATTCAATTAAGGCACATACTTAAATCTCTTATCCCCGACAACCATCAATTTCTCTACATATCAAACCCAAAGCCAGTGCCGATGACTTTACAATGTTCGATTTTAGGAATATCTTATTTTCTAGTTAACAGTAATCATTTATGAATGAAAGGTAAGAAAAAAATATTTTTTACACCTTATGTTAGCAAAATATAACAAGAAAATGACCTTTTGTCATTACATAGGGGAAATTTACAAATATACAATAAGAAAGTTTTAATAATGCAGAGAGTATTTAATACATGAAAAAATTGACAGAAAACCTGTAAAGTACAAGGAAGGTCAAAAACTGCTCCTCCAGCATCACAGCTTTTAAGGATGCTGCCATAGTGATGTAATTGAAATGCTTATAATTAAGAAAAAAACCCTGATAGAATAAAAAATTTAAATAAATTTATTCATAAAATCCATAGCAGAAGCGCATATTAATTTCTAAAGAGAAAATCACATGCAGAACAAAGCTTTTGTCCTTCCCTAATAATATTTCTCAATTTAAAGGAATTACCAAGAAAGAAACAATGTAGCAAGATATTTTCATAGATATGGATTTGAGTATTATTGTAAAATTAAATAATTATATAATATAATTAAATATACGAACTTTAGTATATTATATTGATTTCATTTTAACAGAATGTATGTCTTTTTTTTCCTTCTTTCTTTTAATTCCATCAATGGAAGTTTAATGCTCTCAAAAGT
>BGPR01020214.1:0-20827 GCA_013235015.1 Araneus ventricosus
ACTTTTGAGAGCATTAAACTTCCATTGATGGAATTAAAAGAAAGAAGAAAAAAAAGACATACATTCTATTAAAATGAAATCAATATAATATACTAAAGTTCGTATATTTAATTATATTATATAATTATTTAATTTTACAATAATACTCAAATCCATATCTATGAAAATATCTTGCTACATTGTTTCTTTCTTGGTAATTCCTTTAAATTGAGAAATATTATTAGGGAAGGACAAAAGCTTTGTTCTGCATGTGATTTTCTCTTTAGAAATTAATATGCGCTTCTGCTATGGATTTTATGAATAAATTTATTTAAATTTTTTATTCTATCAGGGTTTTTTTCTTAATTGTAAGCATTTCAATTACATCACTATGGCAGCATCCTTAAAAGCTGTGATGCTGGAGGAGCAGTTTTTGACCTTCCTTGTACTTTACAGGTTTTCTGTCAATTTTTTCATGTATTAAATACTCTCTGCATTATTAAAACTTTCTTATTGTATATTTGTAAATTTCCCCTATGTAATGACAAAAGGTCATTTTCTTGTTATATTTTGCTAACATAAGGTGTAAAAAATATTTTTTTCTTACCTTTCATTCATAAATGATTACTGTTAACTAGAAAATAAGATATTCCTAAAATCGAACATTGTAAAGTCATCGGCACTGGCTTTGGGTTTGATATGTAGAGAAATTGATGGTTGTCGGGGATAAGAGATGTATGTGCCTTAATTGAATTTAAGATTTATGTATTGTCTAACAAAATATTAGTAATGCTATAAATTGTATGCTTAATATAAATTTATCTTCTGATCTGTATTGAATAAATAAAAATAGTTTAACTGTAACTTGGATTTTAACATGTTAATATATGATAGGATAATTGTGGTATTGCTTAAGCATTACAATTTTTATATTGAAGCAGCGGGAGTGACCTCCCCGAAACTTTCTCGCATACGACCAGTAATGTGGGGTGGGTAAACACCCAGTTGGTAGGTAAATATTTTTGGGGTATTTACCCAAGGAATGGTTATTTTGAAAAAAATTATGAATGGTGATTTACAATGAAACATATAAAATTTATGAAATCCCAAAAACTTAATATTTTGCAAAAAATTGTGTATGTTCGCAATTTTTACGTGCTCTGATGTACCACAACTTTATTTAACGTTTTTGAGTACAAAATCTTACTATAGATATCGCACAACATTTCACTATACCTCTGGTTAATCACAGGAATCCATCTGGAGAATGTCAAAACGAAGTTTCGTTTTGGGGATTGCCATAATTTCCTAAGCGCGTATTTGCGGCTCGCTACAATTTCTGCCAAGGTCAAACACCAAACATACACACTTGAATAAAATAATCGAAAGGCTTGCCAACACAGTTGTAATGTGCATTTGGAACTAAATATGCAATTTGAACACCTGTTTTTTAACCAATTGAGATGAAAACTGGGCACAGATCTATAATTAATGTTAGCATCCGCGATATCAAGTTTCATTTATCTAAGGCAAAGGGCTAAGGAGATACAAGTTTGCGATTATACAGACCGACAGACAGTCAACCCGTTGACGAATTTGGCCCAAAATTTTATACGGACCTACATTCATGACGATAAAACTTTGTACCAAATTTTATCCATCTAGCTATTCAAGTTTTTGAGTTATAGTATTCACATGACTTCGGACATACAGACAGACTTCTAGACTAAATTTGAATAAAATACAATTGCCCACATTTATTTCACTACCAAAATTAGCATCATACTGTGAAATGAGTATTATCATTGTATTCTATATTACTATAAACAGTGAACCTAAAGTTGTTAAACAAATCCTTTGTATTAAAAGAATTAGGCTAAATTAATATATTAGTGATAAAATAATATTTAAATTTTTTATGTCTACTTTACATCGCTCTTGGAAATGTTCTTTTGTGACAATACTACCTCTTTTTTAATTCATTCTATCTCATTTAACACTTAAATTTTGTATAATATTTATAATACAAACTAATAGGTGTATTAATTTTAAAAAAATCTAAAATAAAGAAATAAATAGCTAAATATTATTGTTTACTATTCTTAGTTGTCTATTTAGGGTTAATTTTGAAATTTGTAACTATATATATGGAGAACGCACTTAAAAAATTTAGACTACATGACTCAATTGTTCATTTACTCACTAAAAATTAAATAATATGCCAATTCACATATAATGTATAACTTTTAAAAGCATATGGGGTACAGAGCTAGGGTACTTTAGACATGGTCCATTGTATCCCAGTTTCTGGTGTTCTATTGTACCCCATGTGTAGGTTTGACAAAAATAGATAGAAGGAAAAATAAATTTTGCATTCAATTATTTTAGCTGCATTAAATATATATTATCTGGCCTTTTTATTTTGTTATCCAAATCACAATCCTTAATCAAGAAAATTGGACATGCAAAAATTTTACTTTTAACTTCCACAAATCACCAATCAAGAATAAAATGGCTAAATTGACAGTTAGGCACATGGTTTTAAATTTTTTTCCATCACTGCAGGCCCATCATCTATGTACCAAAATATGAAACATTCAAAATGAGAAATAAAATAAATAGTAGATAGTCCGTTGTGCCCCAGTCTCCCATATATTTGGTGAGATATCTACTACAGGTTATAATGCCTTTACTTTCTTTGTGTAATAGAATTGAAATTGTTTTCTTCTTTTTCCATTCTGTACTTCTTAAATTTAATAGAAATAAAGCTTTCATAAGTCATTATGGGTTGATTTCTCAGGATAGGAAATTAATTTTTAATAGAATATATATTAAATTTATAAATTAAATATGTTGCTTTTAAAAGACGTCGCACTATTACTGAATGGAATAAAAATGTATTATTGTTATTTAGAAATAGTCAACATGTTTTGCCTTTAAAAAATTTATATCAAAATGATATGCCATCTCTCCTTTATACTTAAAAGATAGAAGAAATATCGTTGGTTACTTATCTTTAAAAAAATATTGATAGCAGTTTTTGGAATCTTACCAAAAATCTCCCCCCCCCCCCCCCCCCTTAGTATTCTTCGCTTCTGAGCAAGGCCTAACTGTAATTATACATATTCAGATAATCTGAATATGAAGTTTAGATGCTTAATATGTGAAATTTTTTATATACTTATATTTTCTTAAACATCCTTAGGAAGCAATTTGATTATTTGCTTTTGTTTTAGCTGAAGGAAACAAAATAAGAGAACAGCATTATGAGTAATATAGTTGTTACATTCTCTGAGATTATAATTGATGAGAAAAAATATTAGTGCAAGTAAGTTTCTTTTTAGATTTTTCTCTTTATTTTCAAATTTCTGTTGAAACTTCGTTTTATATTGTTATGTATGCATTCCTATTCATTGTTTTTTCTCATCAAATTAGTACTTAAAATATGTGAAACTGATGCTAATAATTTTTTCTCAGAATTAAAATTGCAACTGAAGCATATTAAATTATGTGCTATGCATTCTTTTTGTATAGTGATTATATATTTTCGATTTTACGAAGTTAGCTAGTGAAAACATTTGTGGCTCCTAAAATTGAGGTATTTTATTTTTTTAAAAAATATTTATGATGTTAATAAGAATCAAGATAAATTGCTTTGCAATGCATGTTTTATGAAATTTTTATTGGTCTTTAATAATTTAATAGGAATAACAATTATTATATGCAGTTCCGTCTTAAATCGGAAGTTTAGTAAATTTCACAATTTTGTATTCAACATGCATTGGCCAATTTTTTTTCCTTGCGAAAAACTGCACGAAATAAATGTAATGTAACAATATTCAATATACTTATCTAGAATTTTTGAATGGTCAAGATGTTTCCATTAATTTTAATTAGTGCAAACATAGTGCACCATTTAATTGATGATTCCATCATTAAGGGTTACCTTCCAACCCCTAATATTGTCATATTTCCCAATGAGCTGTCTTGACATCCAACAAAATCACCATCACATTTCATTTGAGACTACATTCCAGAATCATGTAGGCTTTAAAAGGTAGTCTCTCTTCATTGAAACTTTTTTCAAATTACAGTCACGTGGCTTAATCTTTTTTTTGAAACAAAGATGCCCCCTTCTATCTTTTAACTATGATCTTTTTACAAGGATCTAGAAGTACTTGGTATAAGTTTTAGAAAGACTTTTTGGGGATCATCCTTAATTTCATTCATAGAGTTTTTTAAAAAATTGGGGGGGGGAGGTTCTCCTTGTATCCCCCCCATTGTGCCATCTTTGTATAATTTCTGTATGATTCCTTTTAATCCAGTCCATTCAATTTTGACTTTTTAGGTAGATTCCTTATAGGAACTCTACCTATTGCAATGGTTCTCATGACACGACTTTTGGAAAATTTCTGCAGATCTTCACTGATCATGACCCCTAGAACCCAAAACCACCCTTCGTTAAAAAGTTTATATATATATATATAGGTATATATATATGTATAATGCTTTTTCCCATGTTATCTTGTGAACACAATAACTGGAGTAATTTTGATGTAAATTTAACCACCTTGGGATATGTTTTAAGGATAGTGAAAATCTCGGACGAGTTCGTAGATGGGCTATCCAGCTCAAAGGGGGTGGAAATGGTGGGGGGTGGAAATTTTCATTTTCCCATAATTCCTTTACAAATGAAAATAGAAAGAAAATTCAAATTAGGCGAATTATTGCCTTATCATAACAAACAATTTTTGTATTTACACTTTTTCGATAGCTACAATTGCTTAGAAGTTATGAGCTGAAAAGTGATTTTCCCACCCTTCCCCTCCTCTCCCCTTGACTTAAAATGTCTTTCAACCTATGCATGTTACCCCTTGTTGGAAAGCTCTCTTCATTTGCAGTTTCTTCCACCCTCTTTCATTCTTGTAGCTCCAATACTTATGAGAATAGAGGGCTAAATGTTCTTTTCCTTATTATTATTAGTAGAGAAGTATATGCATAACGCTTTGGCCCGTGTTATTTTGTAAACACGATAACTAGAGTAATTTTGATTAGATTTTTAACTGGCGACGGATATGTTGTAAGGACGGTGAAAATCTCGGCCGAGTTCGCAGATGGGCTGACCAGCTCAAAGGGGGTGAAAATGGTGGGGGACTGAAAATTTCATATTCCCATAATTCCCTTACGATTCAAGATAGAAAGAAAATTCAAATTAGGCGAATTATTGCTTTATCACAACAAACAACTTTTGTATTGAAACTTTTTTATAGCCACAATTTCTTAGAAGTTATGAGCTAAAAAGCCATTTTCAATCCCCTCCCCAACTTATCATTTCCCCATAGCTCTGTTGCGACTAAAGATAGAAAAAAATTTTCAATTAAGCGAATTATCACCTTATGATAACGAACAATTTTTATACTAAAAGTTTTTTGTCTGCTAGAATCGCTTATAAGTTATACGATATTCAATACCCCCCCCCCCATTTATCACTTCCCCGTAGCTTCGTTAAGATTGAAGATAAAAAGAAAATTTCAATTAGGGGAATTATCACCTTATCATAACAAACTACTTTTATATTGAAAGTTTTTTGACAGCAAGAATTACTTAGAAGTTATGAGTTTCCATCAACTGCATTCACTTTCACTTTTTATGCGGTATAATATATAATTAATTTATGACTAATTAATTTATAGTTAATATCGTTGTTAAATTTTGTTAATTATAACTGTTAATTGATATACCTGGCTTTGACCCGGAATAAAATGTTTTCATGTTTAATATTTTCAATGTAAAAATTACTATTGTATAAATATTATAATACACAAATTCCTTTTCTGATCTAAAACGCTTTCAATTAAAATGAGAATATCAATTGAACCAGACGATTTTTAAAAACTTCTGTTTTCTTCATACGTTATTATTTGTTATATAGGTACTTCAAATTTTGTTAACAATTACTAAAGTCAATGAAAGGTTTTAATGAATATTTTGAAACAGTTAAATTAACTATTTAATTATTCATTAATTTAAAGCGTGAAAATTAATCAGTAGCTGGGCCCCGATATAAATTGTTAAATCGTCTACTTTTAAAATTTTCTTTTAGCATTCTTCCTTCTGGAAACAGTTCTTCGTATTATTTTTGATCAACAAGAATATTGTTACGAATTCAGTTTAAAATTAATTTTGAAAAAATATTAAAATGAGAGAAACAAGTTTATGGAAATGAAAGACATCGTGTTAAAACGCATTGCTTAATTTTTAATTAAGTGAAATTTTAAGCATCTTTTAGGCTTTGAAAAGTTGAAGGTGACCTTTCTCTTTTCTTAAATGAAAAGTTTGATTGAAATCAGTCCAGTGGTTTAGGAGGAGATGTGGAATATACATACATAGCCACAGTGACTTTTATTTAAATTAATATAATTATTAGATAATTATAAGATAAAGACAACTGACATATAGTATGAGCCATGAAAAAGGTTTTAGTGAAGTTTTGTAACAATTAATTTTTAACTTTAATTAAGTAAATATTTAATTTTAATTATTCAAATAATTTTAATAGTTAATTTGATAATAGGTTTTTTGACAGAATACTTTAATTTGATATTTAACTAAACATGGCGGGACCAGGATTTGTTTAATGAAATCAATATAAAGTAGCCAAAAACGATAGATATTTAAATACGAGTTTTCTTTATCTTTTTCACTATTGAAAAATATCTCCTTAACTTTAAAATTGTTTGGGATTTTCTGCCTGAGTATTTGGTTTTAACCATCGATGGAGATTTAAATTTACTGTTCAAATTGGCTGCACTCATATCCTATGCTTTAAAAACACGTATTAAATTTGCCACACGCAATGTTTAATAATTTTATTCTCTTATATGTTAAGAATTTAGTGACTATTATCTCTGTAACCAGGGAGTTCTCTAAATGAGCCCATTTTAGTAGTATTTAAGTGTTTCATGACATGGAAATCATGAAAAATGACATGGAAACACTTAATGGTTTCATGATTTTACCATATGACAAAGTAATGTTCGCAGAATTATATTGTATATATAACCTAGATTAAATAAATTAATTTTTAAATCTAGAATCTTTTTTCATTCGTGCCAAGAGTCAATTTCTTGTTACTGTTTCAGATAGGCTGGCTTAATGTTATCTAGGAGATGTTTGCACTGCTGAGATGTTTATTTCTTTATGACTCCTACCTGTTGAATGATTATGTGTTGAGATATAAAAAAATTGACCAATATACTGACCGTTAAATCATATTTTGGAATGAAAAATGGAATGATAAAACCTTGATATAGCAAAAAATTAAATGACATGAACACAGAGTCACAGCATAAATATTGCAATGTGTAGAAACAATAAAGTCATTGGCTATGTCTGTATTGATCAATATGTAATATTTCATGACTTTTGTAACATTAACGTAAAGGAATCTACCTTTGCCTTCAAGCTTGCCGAAAAGGGATTTTTTAGTTATTTCCACCCTCTTTAGATATTTTTTGCCCAGATTTGTTTCATCATTTGTTATTACTTTTGATTGTGCATTGTTTAATAAAATAAATAGCTAATAAGCGTAAACTATATTATTGAAAACAATTTATCTGTTTTCTATTAACTTTTAATACAATTTTTTTTCTAATGTTATAGTTGTTTTGTAAATTAAATTCTAATTTAAATAAATGGGAGTTTTATGTTGCTCTATACTTGAACCATATTTTATATCATCAAATAAACTTTTGTTTCTTACTTTCAGTGAAGTTTGAGAGATGCATATATGCTATTTAATGGCACAAAAATATGAAAACATGTATTATTATCGACTTTTAACTGTTAAAATTTTAACTTTTCACTTCAGAATTTATATATCAGACGTGATACTTTTCCGCGGAAACGCGGATTTCCGCTTTTTCGGCATCGAATTTAATCATTCTTGAGATCGATGCAAATCTGCATTAAAATTTTTGTTAATGTGTTGGGGGGGTTGCTCACACAAACAAAAACTGTGCGCCATGTGCACATTCAAAATAATGTCAGATTTGATAGATAAAAGATCAGGAAGAATGTATATTGAAACATATTCTGCAATTTAGAGTGTTAAATACGAAGTGATGAGCAAAAAGCAGTGCGCTTTTGAATATTTTAGAAAAAAGATTTTTTGTATGATGCCATTGATAGTAACTAGGAGGAACTTGATAGTACGAAAATAGCTATGAGAAAAAAATGAAAAAAAAAAAAAAGCAAAGAAAGAGAGCAAAATTTAGAAAACGGAGGAAAATAGCACACTGGAGCATAAAAGAAAACTTGAACTGTTAGGTCAAAAATGAGAAACAAAAGTCTGAATAATTATGTATAATCAAAAAGAGTTTTTACATGGCCATATTTTTTAGTGAGATAATTTTTACCATAGTTTTTATTTTAACAAAACTTTTATACATAACTCATTTTTCACCTATTATTTTTCTTTTAAATAATAATTCTACAGTATTTTTAATATCTCGAGCACTTTTTGTATAAATTTATTCATTTATTGTTCAATTAATCATACTTATTTTACCTCTCGCTGTTTACGTTTGATACGATTCCGTATTTATGAAGTTCAGCTTTTTTTGTTCTAAGGCTGTGTCATGTCTGATATATGAGCAGATGTTAGATCTGTGATTTCAATTTCAAGGCACTCTTATGTAAAATAATGAAATTAAAAAGTTTACCATCTATTATAAGGTTTAATTAGATTTGTTGTACGTAATTTGTATTATAGACTTGAAAGCATTGAATGAGAATTTACGGAGCCTTCTGCTTTGGTAGTTGCTGATTATAAAGTTAATTTATCCATAAATGCAATTAAATACAATATCATGTATGCAAAATTTTCAAAAGTACATGTTTTGTTCTTCTAAGAGCTATGTTAACACATATTGTTTTATTTTGTCAGGATATGTAAATTCTTCCTTAGGGAAGTTATACTGGCTTTTCCAGGATTTTTTCATCAAACGAACACAGAATATGTATATTCATATATTTACTGTACACATTCATGTAACATAACATAAAATAAAGTAATAAATCTTAAGAAATAAATTTACATTTAAATATTTATAATAGTTATTACTTTCATACTACTACTTAATTACTTTATTATGTTGAATTTCATTATAAATTATTACAATATATATTATTTTATTATAAGTGTTTCATTTGTTATTTGTAAAAAAAGTTTTATAAGGCTGGTACCTGCTGATGAGGTAAACATGATTTTGCATTAAAACTTAAATTTTGACTGAATATTCCAAATGTTGCAGCTAACAAAATATCCAGATATGTGTAATATATGCGTATGAGGAATATTCAAAGAATTAGTTTTCTGACTATAAAGCAATTCTGTAAATATTCGATAGGAAAAATAAATGCGATTTTTTAAAAAAGTTAAATGGAATGGCAAATTCTGGTTCAAAATATTTTTAGAAGCTGTAAGCTGTATGGAATCTTTCTTAATTCTTCAACAAAGGCAGATTTTTTTTTTTTAAAGTTTGTGGATAAATATACTGTGTATGAAAGTTAAAAATTTATTTTATTTTTGGAAGATTTGCATTTGTGTTTTTATTTTTTTAAACACTCATTAGATTCCAGACTAAAGAAATATGCTTTCATTCTGATGATTCGCCTTTTAAACTTTTCTTTTCTGGTACAACTCTTGTACCAGAAAATTTAGCCTAGAAATTGTACCTAAAATGTAGCCTAAAGGTTTAACTGTAATTGTTTAGTAAGACAGGCCTAAAAAGTGCCTTTGCTGTTTGAGTCTAGTTTCCTTTCATGAACAAATGTATGATGTTTACAGGTTTTGAAACTACTTTACTTTCACCAAAGCCATGGTAGTTTGATATTACTCGAGAAGAGATTAGGTTTTCTGAATATGCACAGGAGAAAGAGTCATGGGTTCAAAACAAAATTATGCAGAACATCCGACATGTGTTTGAGACTAAGCGACACTTATTCTATCTCAGTAAGTCAAATTTTTCACATGGGTGTGGTCAGTGGACTAGCCAAAGGGATTATGTTATTAATGAAATGTTATTTTCATGAAATTTATTAATATTTGTTTAATTTTATGTGCTCTATATAGCTTGTAAAGGAAGGGCGGCAAAAGTTCATACTTGCATTAAACGGTGTGGTGTGGAAGCTTAGAGTGTGACATGCCTGCTAAGGAATGGTCACCTCTTGTCATGACCAATGTTCAAAATTGGGAGGATCAAAAATTCCAATAACCCTCATATAGAAGTGAAACCCAAATAATTAAACTTTCTGATTTATATTGGATCATAATTAATAAAAGGTCTCTCAGCTAAAGTTTGATTGGCAGATAACTTTTCATATGCAGTACAGTTCCTGCTAATAAAGTTTTGAAAGCAGGTAAAAATACCTACAAATAATGATTTGGTCTTCGATGCAGTACCTGACAGTTATGATTATGCTTATTTAAAATCTACTTTGTGGTAAAACTTAAGTTTAGGGTACACAGCCGTTCCTTCCCAGTTTAGATTGCCAACTTTTTGTCGCCTTGAACATGATAAACTGGCGATGTGAGAACATTTTTTTGTTTGTTTGTGCAGTGAGTTTTTTTTTTTTTTTTCGTCTCTTGCGCACGCGTCTCAAGTGGGTTCCGGGCAAATTTTTTAAACTTAAAAAAACATCAGCGGTTTCGCTTTCAGCAAAGCGGAAACCTAATAACTTCGCTTTTTCATTGAATGTTTGGAACCTACGTTTTTTAATATTTCAAAGTAAGTTCTCACGTCAAACGTTCCTTCTTCAAAATATCGACTGTAGCGAAGAGCATGCCAGTCTAAACAAATGTCAAAAACAGGAGCGATATGCATGTCAGTCAAAATAACTTTACGATCAAAACTGTCAAAAATAAAACCGTAGAATTCCAAACGAAGTTTCATTCAAATTCGATTAAAAACAAGATAGCACAGAGCAGACTAATTAAAATAATGCTCAAGACACCAACATAATGATCGCTGCGCATGCAAGACATGAATATAAACATCAGCACGCACCCAAAACAAATGTTCTCACATCGTTAAACCGTCTTCCTCTTGGCGACAATGAATTGGCGATCTAAAGTAGGGAGAAACGGCTATGTACCCTAAACTTAAAATAAACCAATTTTGTTCTCTGTATAATAAAGATACAATTTTATAGTTTTTTTTTTTAACGCAATGGCAATTTCTATGAAGAAAATTTTTTTAAATTTATCATTGTTGTACCTTTTTTTTATGTACTCTTTTTTAACTTTGGTTATTGAAACTAGTAATTACATTTATTTTTGTGCAAGCTGTCTACGGTTAATTTTTTCTTTTAACTTTCGAAATCAAGTTTGACAAAGTAAAGATCACACTTTAGTTATAGAAAGGACTAGCCGACTTTGGCGACCAACTGGTTCGCCCGTTTAAATTAGTTTTTATTTTTGTATTTTATATTATTATATTTTGGCAAATAGTTAAGTATATAAAGACGTAAATTTTAAAATGCAAGCGATATAATTCTGTATGATGCATCGCAGCTAACAAAGCTAAAAAACTGCTTTTGAAATAACTCTCACTCAATTAATCTATTACTCATTAATAGAATGATTGACACTGAATATGGTCGCGAAGGCCATACATGCTGGACACCCCGTGTAAACCAGTGGGTGCCAGATTGGATGGAAAAAGTGTGGCGGCAAAAAATTAGTTAATTTCCCCTAACACTCTCTTTTTTGTAATTCTTAGTTTCAGGCAGCTAAAATGAAGTAAAAATTTTATCTTTCCCTAAAAAAGTAGTCTTAGTAGTACTCTCGTCGCCCCCCCCCCCCCCCCGATTCGCTGCCACTTATGTTAGCTATGATGGGGCAGAATTTCTCCCTAGATCGTAACCCGTCACAAATCTTCCCCTCCCCTTCAATGCTATAACCTTGTGCTGTGACCTTGAGGAACCATGAACAACGCCGTTTCTACCCTGGAAATTGTGTTTGAAAACATTTTCAAAAATTAAAATTAAACAGAACTTCGTATGGAAACAAAATTGCTGTCATTAAAAAGCTAATTTTGTAAACTTTAAGATAATGTTAAAATTGTTTTTGTGCGACAATATGCTTCGAAGTTATTGTGGAAATACGATAAAATTTAATGTTTTTAATTAATTAAAATTTTGAAAAAACCCTTTCTTAGTTAGCAACAACTACCAAAAAGCAACCACCTGCCAAATTTCAAGTTTCTAGGCCTCTTGGTTTTGGAGATTTCGTGATGACTGAGTGAGTCATGGTATTTGCCTTTTCTATATATAGATTGAGTCAAAACAGTTTCGTCGTATAATGAAGGAGGAGTATTATTCTATCAACGGACCTGGTTCGGTTTATTTTGCCAATGTGTCTCCAATCTGACAAAGGCATTGCATCTAGTTTTATAGGTAACCTAAATAAATAAGGAATTTCACGAAAACACTTGGACGTTGCGATTTTACTAATGTTGATGCTGGGTGGAAAAGTGGTACTATTCGTCAACTCGAAATCTATGTTGGAGGACACAGTGCGATGGACTACCTGTTACTGCATTTATCGAACTACCTTTTAATCGCCATTTTCGGCTGTTAGATGGGGTAATAACTAGTCCAAGATCTTTTGGACCGATTGCAGAGAATCTCGGGGGTGAGTGGGTGAAAAACTGCCAGTGATAAATTTTTACCAAATAGATTGTGAAACCCCAGAGGTAAATACAAAATATTTGAGTAAAGCGCAAATATATCTTTCAGACATATGTCAGGTCAAAAGTGGCAACTGTCCAAATGACTAGTCAAATCGTGACTACGGCTCAATCTCACATTCGTCTTAATCATAACACTTATAGGGCATTGAAATAAATCGCAGTTGTTACTTTTTAAAATTAATTTTAGTTTCCAACTTTGTATCTTCAATTTTTCCTAATCCACGTTCATCCGGAAGGTAGATGAATCTTTGCTCAATAACAGGAATCAGGTTATGTTTCTCGCCCATAACAGTAAATGTAAATTGGACACTCACAGACGTCTGGAGTATTTTTACTAGAGTAATACACTTCCATTATACACTTACAGTTAGAGATATCAAAAAGTTTGTTTGCTTGGATTTTAAACAAATCAATCCCTTTTTTAAAGCCTGGTTTCTCCTAGACATGGTTGTAAGATGTCCTAAAATTACAATATATACACGCTAAATTCAATTGAGCGATTTCTGGACTCCAAAAGGGAGCGAATGTAAAAATTCGCCTTTCCGTTCTTTTAGTACAGAAAAACGCTCCTTAAAACACTGTTATAGTCAAAAACCAGTTTCGACTGCTTACTCGCTAAGAAACTGGTAACGGATACGAAAATCGTTTGATTATTCCGTTCTTCTGAAGAGCGGCTTTTAATTTCAATTTTCGACGCTAGGGGTATCCGAAAAATCATTGGTTAATAATCATCACATGACGACTTGGCGCCTTTCCTTATCTGTGGGCCGATGAGATTGGCAGACATTTTTTTTTTTATTTTAGCCGGCTTCCTTCATGTTAGTGGGAGAATTGAATTGTATTAAAGAATATTAATATTTGTTATTTACATTAATCAGGGAGATACACAGTATGGGGATAGGTCCTGCCCTGGTTCGTGATTTTCTGTCGGCGAGCGAACTTTTGAACTTGGTCTAGCTGAGGACTTGAACAAGTGGAATAAGAAACAACAACAACAGATTCACAGTATGGTGAGTTACATTTTCGAATTCTAAAATTGCTCTTTAATTTCATAGTCGGGAATCTGTCCAGATATTTTTTATATGACTGATATTATATTTATGCACATTCTGCAAAAACTTCGTTAAATAACCTAATTCCATTCTGAACATATCCCTGATATATGTTCCTACTTGAATGCAAATTTGAAAATTCTTGAGACATTAAAAATAATTTAGGGGATATCTTCATCCTGAATACATTATTTAATGACACTTTAATTTTAGAAAATTATATATCATTAAAGATTATCCATTAGAAAGTTCAGGAAGAAATTTAATGTGATGAAATTTAATTTCATCCACTATCATATTAATCACACTTATTTTTATTTTTAATTTAAGGTGCATGTAAATTTGGTTTCAGCAGTGAATGCATGTTTTAATGTTTAAGTTGATTGTAGCAGTAATAGATAAAAGAATTTTAAAGTAAAAACTTGTGTCCCCCAATTAAAAATAAACTGATAGTGAAATGAAATGTATAGTGTTTATTAATTCTTCATTATTTTAATATTTTGTACATTGTTTAATAATTATAAAGTGTCTACAGTTTCCATAAATATATTTTTTATGTGTTTATTTTATTTGGGAGAAAAAATTGCAGAATTTAATTTGCTTGTCCACAAAATGCTTGTGTTTGTCAGACTATTCTAATGACAGTTTAGTTATCTAAATTATATATAATATAATTAATATTATATCTATGTAGATTTACTTTCCATTGATATCAAAATTCTATGTTTTAAAAAGTTTTGTCTCCTATTGATGTACCAGTTACCTAACTGATCAAGCCATTTATAAGCATAAAACTAGTTTTATTATTACTAATTGTGCATTGGGATGAGTGTTTTTAGTTTAATTTTTCCACTATTTGAATATGGGGTTGGAGCAGTAGATTATTTTGGGTACAATTAGCTTTTTCCATTTCTCTTGCATCTTCATACTTCCCTATATGAATGTACTCTACATGCTGAACTCGGTGCTGTAGGGTAAATATCTTTTTATCTTTTAAGAAATTTGATTTTTTTAAATTTTTGATTTTAGATTGTGCCTTTTAATCATCGACACCGACATCTGTAAAATACCTGGATATCCTCTTCTGAAATGCCAAAAAGTTGTGGCAGATAGATTCTCTGAAGTAGATGGTAGACTGAATAAATAAAATTGATTTTTTTTCATTGTAGAATAGTAATGAATTTGCGTTAGAAAGTTACATAATACATAACTTCTTTACTAAATATCATGGTTTTTTCATAGAAATATAACTGTGTCTGTGTGAACTAATTAAAAAGTATGTTTGGGAAAATCCATCTATTTAATATAGCTGAAAATGCTTTTCAACTTATACTAAAAAATTATACACAATGTTTTATGAATATTTTTATTTCTCTCATTCATAAAGAGTTAACTGTTGCTTTAGTTTAAAATTTTACATGCCATTGCTTGGTTACTAACTAAAGAATCTTACTGTAGCTTTTATATAAGTTATTTTTAAATACATTTGGAAGATTACTAATTGAGATCATACTTCATAGTTTAATTGCTATGCCTTTGCTTTTGTCTAAGGTTTACAGAGGCCCTATGATATAGGATGGATGTTCCAGCTTTGGCCACCTTAAGAGAAAATTTGAAATGGAAGTTTCTCATTGGATGTCTGTTTAAAGCATATTAAATCATACTTACACTATTCTTTAGCAAATTCTATTGGCTTTCTGCTAGTTATAAAATTTTTCTGAAGAATATTTTAGATTTAGAGTTATGAATTTTTAAATAAATTAACCCAATTTGCACCAGTTTTGGCCACACTAATATTATATTTGTAACAGACATTTTAATGAATTTTGAGTAAAAATAAATCATTTTTATGCAGTATATATTTTTTTGCTAAAATATGAAGCAAGAAATGGGGACAGGAATAAACGTAGATTGCAAAAGCATAGATTTTTTTTAAACTTCAAAACAAAAAGTTAAATATTGTATAAAAATTTGCAAATATGTGTGCGAAACAAATGGATGTGTGTCTCATGTTAAAAATGAAAACAATTATAATAGAATGGTATGGGGAGTATGTTACAAAACAGAATTCCATAATTTTTTCAAAAAGTTCGTTCAAAACCCTTTTTTACTATTCTGTATGTAAGAATAATTTAACCACTAGTTTGTTAAGGACATTTACAGCAAATTTTTAACTTTAATTGTTTACATGGAAACAAAACTAATTGTTAAAAAAATCTGTTTGAGCGATGTCCTTCATTATGTTGCAGAAATTTTTCGTTAATTAAATAATTTATTTTGCAGGTTTCAGGAGATCAAAGCCTTCATTATGCAATCCAGGGAACTACTAGTGTGTTAAAAAAATAATACTAACTTATATGTTTACTAGTCAGGAATGGTTGTTTATGAAAACCTATCTGATTAGAAATAGAAATGTTATATTTAATTGTAAGTGAGAATTTTATGTGTGATATATTTATATGAATTTTACCAAAATATAACTGTAGGTATTTTATACAGAAGCATCAGTTTTATTTATAAATAATTGAAGATTGTGCTTTTGGAAAAGAGTCTAAAATGCACATTTGCCATGTAATAAAAATGAAAAAGAAAACAATGAGCTTTTATTATTGGAAAATTTGTTTTTGCATGAGTCTAGCAGAAAGAAAAATACACAGGAAATGACTATCTTTTATAATTTGATTACCAAATGAGTTTTTTTGGGGGGGCGGGGGGGGGTAACTTTTATGTGTTTATTTGCGATTTTGTTCATTGTAAATAACTGAATTTGTTTTCGAATGAGTGCAACTGAAATTTGTATAACAGGTAGGAATATTTCTATGTGGAAAATTGCACCTTATTGGTTCACAAATAGTGGAATGTTAATTAATTTTAGTTAGAATTTTACCAAAATGGAAAATTGTATGCAAATATTAGGAATCGGTTTTTTTATGTGTGCAATGTATTTAAATGAACAACATTGTAAGTTTTTCATTTTTTTAAAGGTAATTTTCTAATGATTTGTGCAATTGAGTATAAAAATAGTAGTTAAAAATTCAGACACTTAGTTAATTTTAGGTATAAAATTTGCAGATAAATATGTAATATTTTTTGCTTAAGGTGTGTAATCAAGAGAAGTTTTAAGTAACATCTTTTTTACTTATTTATGTTTTACCAGTATTTAAAATTAATTAGAAAGTTCAGGAAGAAATTTAAAATAATAAAAATTATCTTTAACCAATGTATTAATCACACTTTTTATCACTTATTATATTTTTTATATATACATTTTTAGAATGTTAATGAGAATTTCTTAATCAATCTGGATTTCTTATAGATTTACTTTCCATTAAAATTATTAAAATTTTTAAAAGTTTTGTCTCTTATTGATGTACCAATTACCTAACTGATCAAGTCATTTATAAGCATAAAACTAGTTATTATTATTATTATTAATTGTGCATTGGGATGAGTGTTTTTAGTTTTAATTTTTCCACTATTGGAATATTGGGGGGAGGGGAATAGATTATTTGGGTACAATTAGCTTTTTCCATTTCTCTCGCATCTTCATACTTCCCTATAAGAATGTACTCTAGATGTTGAACTCAGTGCTGTAGGGTAAATATCTTTATATATTTTAAGAAATTTGATTTTTTTTTTTTTTTTTTTTTTTTTTTGATTTTAGGCTATGCTATTTAATAGACACTGACATTTATAAAATGCATGGATGACTTGTTTCAAATGCCAAAAAGTTGTTACAGATAGATTCTCTGCAGAAGTAGATAGTAAGACTGAATAAATAAAATTGATTTTTTTTCTTTGTAGATTAGTAATGAATTTGCTTTAGAAAGTTATATAATGCATAACTTTTTTTCTAAATATGATTGTTTTTTCATAGAAATATAACTGTGTTTATGTGAACTAATTAAAAAAGAAATATAACTGTGTTTATGTGAACTAATTAAAAAAGAAATATAACTGTGTTTATGTGAACTAATTTAAAATTATCATATGTTTAGGAAAATCCATCTATTAGTGACATCCATCTATTTAATATAGCTGCAAATGCTTTGCAACTTATTCTAAAAAAATTGCACAATTTTTTATGAATATTTTTATTTCTCTCATTCATAAAGAGGTAACTTTTGCTTTAGTTTAAAATTTTGCAAGCCATTGTTTGGTTACTAACTAAAGATTCTTACTGTAACTTTTATATAACAGGTATCTAAGGTTAACAGAGGTCCTATGATATACTTCAAAACAAAAAGCTAAATATTGTTTAAAAATTTGCAAATATGTGTGCGAAACAAATGGATGTGTGTCTCATCTTAAAAATGACAACAATCAATAGAATGGTGTGGGGAGTATTGTGTCAAGACCTAATTCCATAATTTCTTCAAACAGTTTATTCAAAACCTTTTTTACTGTTCTGTATGTGAGAATAATTAAACTACTAGTTTGTAAGACATTTACAGCAAATTTTTAACTTTAAATGTTTATATGGAAACAAAAACTAATTGTTAAAAAATTCTGTTTGAACAATGTCCTTCACTATGTTGCAGAAATTTTTCTTTAATTAAATAATTTATTTAGCAGGTTTCAGGAAATCAGTGGTTCAAATTCCCTTCTTATGCCCTATTCAGATACATTGGGCTAAACATTTTTCAGTCATTATTGTTTAAAATGAATTATTTTAAAAGCTATGGTTAAATTATGCATTTAACTTTTTTTTTCTGTGGAATAAAAAAAATTCTTAACAATTTAAAATGAATATTTTCAATATTTTTTCTAATTCAAATTCTTTTTTCGATTTATAGGTGAATGGTTGCTTAGAAGAAGCAGTAGTCTTGTAAACCCAGCCCTGTATTTTGTCACTGGAGGAAAGTTCTAAAGTAGCCATTTTATAATTTTGGACAAAAATCCAGTTGAAGTTGGACAATGTGCATTAAAGACATTTGATGTAGTGAAATATATTGAACACTTAATATTTTTTAACTTCATGGATACTGCTATGTATAAATTATGTAACACTGCCAAGAGTTCTGTCGAAAATATAGATGCCATTCTTTGCTGGACAGTGTTGCAAATTCTCTTTTCATTATGTGTATCCATTATGTAATCAAGGAAAACTACATAAATAAACAATTTTAGTTAGAATTTTACCAAAATGTAATCACAGTTGTTTTATATAGAAAAATGGATTTGTTTTAGGAAAGGTCCAAGATGTGTGTGTGTGAACATCTGCCATCTAGGCAAATATTATGACTCAGTTTTTTATGTGTGCAAATAATGTATGTATTTAAATAAATTTGACCAAAATATCTAGCTATTGGTCAAAAAATAAAGAGCTATGTTTGATTGTTAGTTTAGTGTGTAATATTTTTGTTTGGATTTTATCAAAATAACACCCCACTCACAGACGGCAATTGGTAGAAAATTGTAAGTTTTTCATTTTTTTGAAAGTAGTTTTCTAATGATTTGTGCAATTGAGTATAAATGTAGTTAAAAATTCAGACTGTTAATTTTAGGTATAAAGTTTGCAGATAAATATGTGTGTAATATTTTTATGAATGTCAAAAATTTTGCTTGGGGTGTGTAATCAAGAGTGTTTTTCGTAACATCTTTTTTTTACTTATTTATGTTTTACCTGTATTTAAAACTGCCTTTATACCAATAACATTTATACACTCTAGTTGGTTACATTTTGCTTCCATGCAAATATAGTATAATAATTTTAAATTTAATTGTAACACATTTATATTCTTTCTTTTCAAATTTATTTTAAGCTTTTAATCCATGTGCAGTTCAGATTATCTTTATTAGGTACATATTACAATAAGTTTTTATTCTGTAATTTATCATCAGTTCGATTCTATTTCATTAAGCATTTTTCATCTTGGTTGTTATTGTAGGAAGTGTAATACTTGGTTGTACGTACTACAGTGAATTTATGTAAAAGTGTATTTTTATGTTGTAATAAAAGTATAAAAATACTGTGCTGCTGTTACTTGAGTTATTATCTATAAATTAGTATCTTATCTGCAGTATTATTTGTAATAATAAATGGAATAAAAAAACTTATATTCATTTATAAAAGTATAAGTTATTGATTAGAGCAATTAATTTCTTATGATTTGTTAAAGAATAAAGATTTGAAGTAATATTTTGGCAGTTTCTCTTGTTTAGATCTTTGCAAAAGTATATATTATTAGGTACGTATAATTATGCTATTTTTATATTTATGTTCCAACATGTTATTCTGTTACTCATGCAAAGAGCACTAATTAGTTATTGAAGTTTTGAGCAAAGATCATAATAACCTTTACTGTTAATATAATTTAACTTGTGTTGCAAAGAGTAGTTTTAATGTTTCTTAGAATTCTTATGCAGTTTTAGAAACAAAGTATTTTGTTAAAATTTCCAATATTCTTTTACATACAAGAAATGTAATATACCATTTTAATAGATTTTTTAGGATATTCATTCCATTTTTTAAAAATTAAATTTCATATTTTTTCTTCATTTTAAATAACTGGTAAAAGTGTTTTTAATAATGTATATTGTACACATACAGTGATTCTGAGTAGGGAGAAAGCCAGGAAACTAATATAATTAGTAGCCTTAAATCAGGGAAATGTTATAAGTTTAGTCAGGGAAAGTTTTTTCACAGTTTCTGTAGCCACCCTCCTGTGTTATATTTTTTAAGCTGACTCAGTCTGTCAAGACTTTACTACTCGGTGCAAACTCAAAAGCCTTATAATTAATATTTTCTGAAAATTATAATTCGTAAAAGAATGAGTAAAATTCATGCAAATAACATGTGTTGTGTGCTTTAGATGTTAAAGGATAAATGGAAAATAAAATTGCAATATTAGAGAATATGGTGGAAAATATGTATTTAGAGAAATGCAGATTTAGAGAATACAGTTAAATCTTCAAAAAGAAATAAAAAAACAGATATTGGTCAAGTTTAATGATTTTGTGAAAATTGCTAAATAACTGCAAATTGAAGACAAAATGCAAATTCTTAAAAAAATTCTACATCATATTTTTTTTTTTTTT